>JAPVLO010001289.1:0-148101 GCA_027257055.1 Cephalopachus bancanus | reverse complement strand
TGACCAGGCCTGGCCTCTGAAGGTTATCCATATTCTCAGTAATGAGTCATAGGATGCAGGTGATCCAGCAGAGCTGAGAACAACGTGGGCAGCAGCCTTACCCACGGTAATTGTAAACACCACATAGCAATCTGCATAGTTAACTTGCTAGATTATAAAACTTGCTTGCTGTACTGTCCCAAGGCATGGAATCTTTCTTCACCAACGGTCCGCCATCGGTGCCTCCTGTAAGTTCTAGTAAACCAATGTCTTTCCCTGCTGGACTTCCAAGTGACTTCTTTGAAATAGATAAAGAACGTTATGCACAAGCCCTCTCAGATTTGGGGTTACTGAGTTACATCATCCCATAGCACTCGATGTGTGAAACTGGCAGAAAGATGACTTAGTATCACTAAAGTAACTGAATTTTCTATTTCTGCGAAAGTAATGCTTCCAAATAGCTATATAGCTACACATCTTCAAATTTGGAGAATTAATTAACTCATTATCTTCCTCAAGTAACTAGACGGCATAATTGTTTTGCTAAAACTAATGGGGGAGCCTATAATATTTAGATTATATGGTTTAAACACAGTTACTTATAAGGCAACATCAAAATCCTTTAAATTATGTCACTAAAAGTTTCCTTTAGATTAAAAAAAATACTAATTCTTGTCTAAAAAGTGATAAAAGTACAGCCTGCCCAGGTTCTTATACTTGCTGAACAGAAAATCAATACACTGAGAGCAGTCATTGCCATTAAAAATCAGTTTAATAAAATGCAAAGCTGCTGGGTGGGAAGACATAAAATATTTCTCAAACCTCTCTAAGAATTCAGAGACTAAGGTTTTAAAAAGAAAGTTGGCAGAAGTATGAGTGAATTGAATGACAGAGATGTTAAAATTGTCTTCCTGCACCAACTTAGTTTCTGGGTAGGGTTTATGGGTCACTGGTTGGGTTGCCTCAGACGGTCTACCAGAATGCAGAGTCTGAAAAACATCTCAAACACCTGTCTTAGGTTTATGTTATCTATAGGAGCAATTGGGGAAGTCACAGTCCTTGTGAACAGTAAATGCAGAGGGGAAAATCCCTGGTGTTCAAATCTGTTTACACCATTGACACCCTTGGCTACTTAAACTTTAGGATGTCTTCAGGAATATCTGATGGCTTATTGTTTAAGGTACCTTAGTTTCATTGCTAAGGGAAAATATGCTTATCAATCTGGGCAGCTTACTCCCACCCCAGGATGTGAAGATAATTGTTCTCTATTGAAGAGACAGGCAAACCATCATGCAAGGAGGAAAGCAAACTTAAAAACAACAGATTTGTTAATTTCTAACCACAGCTGCTTTGCAGGGTTCAGGTCTCTTCTACCCAAAACCCTGTATTAAATGCATGTAGGTGATTTCAATCATAATGGTTCACAATATATTTCAAAGTAGGAAAGAAATGTTTGTCCTGTAATAAGTATCTGGTCATATATTTTATCTAAATCCTCTAAGTAGAAAACCTTTTTGTACAAACCACCATGGCTATTCTACCATCTTGATAATCCATTTAATCAGCTCCAGTTAGGAAATCTACTAGTGAGGCAGTGGACTGACATTCATTAAAAAATTACTTGGAGCATTAACTTCCAAGATTTTGAGGTTTTAGACAGAATATTTTCTGATATGAGAACTTTATAATTGAAATAGCAATGATTTCAGGTCAAAGTAAAAATTAGTAATTTTATCAAGCAGGGTCAAATTAAAATACCCAATTTTATTAAGTAAATCCTTATGTTCAGCTCTAAGGAAGAAATGTGCTACTGTATGTGCTAGAAGCCTAGACTTCTGTTGGACAGGACTCGTAGAAGAATGTCCCTCTTCTGTCTTAAGTCATCACAGAATTAACCAGCTTCTAAAAATATCTGCCCATCACCCTTAATTAGAATAATTTTCTATGACTGGCCATATATTAGTGTTCTCTCCCTAGACTCCCTATTTTTTTCTTTTCCCCTAAAAAAGACTAGACTGTCTTTTCATTAAAAAAAAAAAAGCCATGATGAATAGATGGGGGTATAAAAACCAATCAATTTGTACAAGTTACAAAAGTTCCTGAAATGTTAACAATTCTCTAAGTAGGCTGAGTGAGATGGCCCACACCTGTAATCCCAGCAATTTGGGAGGCTGAAGCAAAAGGATTGCCAGACCCAGGAGTTCAAGGCAAGCCTGGGCAACATGGTGAGACCTCATTTCTGCAATAAATGAAAAAAATCTTCCTGGAATGGTGGTGCAGGCCTATAGTCCCAGCTACTTGGGAGGCTGAGGCAGAAAGATCACCTGAACCCAGGAGGCCATGGTTAAACTAGCTGTGATCGTGATGGGTACTCCAGCCTGAATGACAGAGTGAGACTCTGACCCAGAAAAAAAAAAAAAAAAATCTCATAGTAGTTTTTCACTCCTCTCAATTTCCTGAGTTTTCTTTTGAGGTGATAGGTACTCACTCCAGTTCAGTTTTTTTTTTTTTTTTTTGGAATAAGGTCAGCCTATTTTACCTTGCCTGGCCTAGGTGCCAGGCTAAACTAGTCTTACTATAACCTGGAGTTGATAAAAATTAGTTTTATGGATAGAGCTGAGTGATGGTCCCTTCAAGAGCTTGCTTTCAGAATTACCTTCGGAGTGTGGGCTATACTTACCCCCACGCATCCTACTCCACTCTCCACCCCATTTAAGCTTTCCCCCAACACTGCTTGGATTTCCTGGGTCCCCTAGCATGCATCAAAATCACCTGAATGGCTTACTAAAACACAGGTTTCTGGGCTCCACTCTCAGAGTTTCTGATTAAGGAGGTTTGGGGTGAGGCCCAAGAAATCACATTTCAAACACGTTTCCAGGTGATACTGATGCTGCTGGTCATGGGGTCACACTTTTCCCGAGGTCACTCAGGGTCCTAGCTCCTAGCTCTAGCTGTATCCTCTCTGACTCTAAGCTCCAGCCTTGCCACCTACCCTATCACAATCTGACATCTCTATAGCTCTACTCTGAATACTCCAAGCTTCATAGCTGGTTGCCTGGAGGTTGCAGTCAACTTCCTACCTAAGCCTCAAAGATACTTTTTCAGACTCAGACTGTTGGAGTCCTGTTCTGACAGCTAGACACATTGGAAATCTCTGCGATTCTAGACCTTTTGAGTCTTATCCTCCCTTCACCAGAGTTCCCTCTGTTCTTTTCAGTAGCTGGCAACATATCCACTCCTGGCAAATACACCCTGCTAAACACACCTTCCCTTCTAAGTCGTACCTTGTCCTAATTCAACCTGTTCATCATGGGTGTGTGATACTAAAAGCTAAATTGTGTGGTGTCTTTTCCCTTTAATGGATTGTCTAGTCTATGTTGTGCTGCTATAACAGAATACCATGGCCTGGGTACTTTATAAAGAAAAGGAATTTATTTCCTCCATTTTGAAGGGCTGAGTCGAGGGCCTGCATGTGGTGAGGGATTTCTTGCAGCATCATCCCCTCACAAAAGGCAGAAGAGCAAGAGAGTGCGAGAGAGCAAGAGGTAGACAAACTCACTTTTATATCAAGCTCACTCTTGTGATAACTAACACACTCCTGGAATACAAAATTAATCCATTACCCAATTACCATTACCTAATTGCCTCTTATTAGGTCCCACCTCCAAACACTGCTGCACTGGGGTTAAGTTTCCAACCCATGAATTTTGGGGGACATATATAGACCATAGTATAGCTTTTAGCAGGTTCCCATTGTCTTATTCAAATCTGCTATAATTGGCCAGACATGGTGGCTCAAGCCTGTGATTCCAGCAATTTGGGAGTCTGAGGCAGGCAGATCATTTGAGGCCTGGAGTTTGAGACCAGCCTGGGTACCATAGTAAGCCCCCAATTCTATTTCAGAAATTAAAAGAAAAAAAAAAAGCTGTCGTAATTGAGATGGGCAGTGGCTTCCAGGACCCAGTTCTACAGATTTGGCTCACAGATTTATAAGCTCAGATGCTTCCCATGTACTATCCCATCACTCAGACTTTCTCCCAGGGAAATGGTTTTCAGAATTGCAGTTTCAAGCTGATAGCAGCTTTGGAGTAAAGCCAAGGTCTCAGTAATACTACTTTTGCTTGGGCCCTACCAACCTGACATTAAAGCCTTTGTTCTCTAGAGGAACAGCACCTGTGTCTGTGTGTGTGTGTGTTTATTCATTATAAGGAATTAGCTCATTCAATTCTGGAGGCTGCAAAGTCTCACAATCTGCCATCTGCAAGCTAGAGACCCAAGAGAGCTAGTGGTGTATTTCCAGTCCAAGTGCAGGAAAAAGACCAATGTTTCCACTCTTGCCTGTTCTGGTCAGGCAGCAAGAATGAACTCTCCCTTTTGTTCTATTCAGGCCTCCAGTGAATTGGATGAGGCCCACCTGCACTGGGAAGGGTCATCTGCTTCACCAAGTCTACTGACTCAAATGTTAATCTCATCCAGAAACACTCTCACAGACCCACCCGGAATAAGGCTTAACACAATGCCTGGACATCCCACGACCCAGTCAAGTTGACACACAATGTTATTGCCACAGGCTTACTCTTAACTAATTTCTGTATCATCATAACTAATTTTTATGAATCATCAAACAGTCATAAGGAGAATCTCAGGTACTATGAGGAGCCTGGCATTTTTTGTTTGTTTGTTTCTCATTCAGGGTCTCTCATATGTGCTGCTGAGACCTCAGATACACACAGAAACACTGCTGGTGACTGTTTAAGGTGCTGCAACCTCCTACTCCCACCAAAGTTGCCGCTGGTCTCTCATGTATCTCCCAAGGAAGCACTGATGGCAGCCAGCCAGACCAGTGGTGACACTGCCCCAAGTCAAAGATCTATTCTCTTCTGAATGTATTGACTCCTGTTGTAGCTAATGTTCTGCCCTGTTGATGCAGGCACTGGGAGTGGCACTGATGTTATAAAGACTTCATGACACCAACAGCTTCTCCACAAAAGTGGAAAGGATATTCTTATGTCTTATATTTTTAAATTTTATAACTTATGTCTTATATTTTTACCTGGGTTCCAAATCAGTGCTTCCTGGTGTTGCCAGTGAGCAGAGAATTCAGTGATGCAGCTTTGTGGTAGAGATGACTAGCCATCTACTAAAATTTCATTATGAAGACCTATTGCCAAGAAGTAGCTACTCAAGCATTTAAATATTTCCAAACTCCTTCACCCCACTTTCTCATTAAGAGGGGTCATAGGAGTAGTTGAATCCCATGTGTACAGAGCTGATGTGTCTCATTTCTGGATTAAGAAATTTAAGAAATGGGGTGTGCTGCCTTTAAATTCTCTCTTTCCCCTTCTGCCAGTCCTAAGACCTCAGGGAATATCAAAACGCAGGGCAGGTGGAGCCAGGACATGCACCTTGGACTGTTCTGTGAGCAAGAAATAACATTTTCTGTATACTTAAAAATGACTAAAATGATAAATTGTATGTGATATGTGTTTTGACACACATTAAACTGTAAATTTCTACTGTGGTAAGTTACTAACATTTTGAGGTTTATTTGTTGCAGAAGCTAACATTACCCTCATCCATCTCAGCTCCCTAAATTTATTCTCACTTAAGATTTTATTTCCCAGAACCTTGGCACAGGCACACACAGAATGCTCAAAATTTCTCTTCACTTTTCATATGGGCCCTTTGTCCCTGACAAGTCTTTCTGTGCTGGGACTGCCTTAAAGACCTTCCTAGAAATGGACTTTTGTTATTACAGAGTACTGGCTAAGCCCATAGACCCCAGAGACAGGTTTCCTGGGTTTGACGCCCATCTTCACCTCTTACTAACTGTATGACCTTGGGCAAGTTACTTAACCTCTATATGTCTCAATTGTCTTACGTGCAAAATGGGGTAGTAACACATTACACTCCTTACAAAAGGTTCTTGTGAGGATTTCATGAGTCAGGTATAGCATACTTATACCTGGCTACAATGCATGTTACTGCTCTGAGAGTTTTAGCTCTGTGGGTGAACAATTTAAGTTTGAGCTTCTTCCTACAAAAGAGTAAAGCACTATAGGAATAACAGATGTAATTTCCAGTCAGAAAAAAGGGCAGATTTTTGTGCTCAACCCAAGTACCCTGTATACCTAAAAATGACTAAAATGATAAATTGTATGTTATATTTATTTTGCCACAATATTAAAGTGTACATTTCTACTGTGGTAAGTACTTGGGTACTTGCTATGCATCAAGCAATGTGCTAGGCCATTTCACATATATTTTGTTACTAATTGTTACAATATGCTGCATAACTAAACTGTAGAACCAGAAGAATACACAATAAAAATTTGGTTTGAAAATACATGAATTGTGATAATAAATTAACTTATTATATATATATAAAATGTATATAACTCTTGTTTTATACATAAATAAAGTATATGATACGATTTGTACATTTTTCCCAAAGTATAAGGATTATTTTATAGAATGTCTTTGCCCTTTAGAATTTTTATTATTAAGGAAAAAAAATTGGGGAGGCCAAGGAGGGAGTATTACCTGAGGCCAAAAGTTTGAGGTCAGCTTGGTCTCAAGAATCCATCTCTGCCGGGCGCGATGGCGCGTGCCTGTAGTCCCAGCTACCGGGGAGGCTGAGGCTGGAGGATCGCTTGAGTCCAGGAGTTCTGGGCTGCTGTGCACTATGCCGATCGGGTGTCCGCACTAAGTTCGGCATCAATATGGTGACCTCCCGGGAACGGGGAACCACCAGGTTGCCTAAGGAGGGGTGAACTGGCCCAGGTCAAGAATCCATCTCTATAAAAAAGAAAATCAGCTGCGTGTGATGGTGGCACACTTGTAGTCCCAGCTACTCAGGAGGCTAAGGTGACAGAACTGTTTTAACCAAGGAGATCGAGAGACCCTGTATCAAAAAAAAAAAAGAAAGAAGAAGCAATAAAAAAGCAAATATATAAAACAGATCAAATTAATTAAAACTAGGATACAAAGATAAAAATTCTAATACTATTTTAAAAACAAGCTCTATCATATACCTTTAAAAAGAGATTTTGTTAATATACAATTTTTTTTTTAAGACATGGGTTGGTAAAATTTTATATTTAAAAAGCATTTTGTATTGGCAGTTATTCAACTTATATTAATCATTTTCTCAAGATGAATGGGTATATATCTTAGTCCATTCAGGCTGCTATAACAAAATATTTTAAACTGCACGGCTTATAAACAACAGACATTTCTGGAGGCTGGGAAGCTCAAGATACTGGTAGATTCAATGTCTCCTAAGGGCTTTCTGGTTCATAAGCTGTACCTTTCAACTGTGTCCTCACATGATGGAAAGACTAGCCAAGTCCCCCAGGTCTCTTTTATAAAGACACTAATCCTTTCGTGAGGCTCCATCCTCATGATCTAATCACGTCCCAAAAGCCCCACCTCCTGACACCATCGCTTTGGAGGTTAGGATTTAAAAACATGTATTTTAGGGGGCCACAAGCATTCAGACCACAACAGGGTGTATTTAAAGACTATTCTAATGAAGACTCTAAAATTGTGGTTTATCTATGACATTGAACATTTATAATGTGTATGTGTATGTGTATATAATGTGTATGTGTATTAAAATTCCCTGAATTCTAAAAAAAACATGCCAAGAACATGTTCTACAAAAAATTCAAGAGTACAAAATGCCATGATAGCCATGTCTAGACTATAATTCAAATCATTGAAATTACCATTGAAGATGTTGACAGAAAAATGTATAAAAGCATTCATTTTATGAGAATAAAAGCTAGGATGAAGTTGATTTGCTGAATTTCTAAGAATCAACAATCACATCAATTATCTGATTTTTTTTTTTTTTTTTTGAGTTGCAGTCTCACTCTGTCACCCAGACTGGAGTGCAGTGGCCGCTCCCGGCCACCGCAGCCTTGCCTGCTGGGCTCCAGCAATCCTTCCACCTCAGCCTTCCAAGTAGCTGGAACTACAGGCGTGCGCTACCACGCCCGGCTAGTTTTTGATTTATTGTAGAGATGAGGTTTCACTAAGTTGTCCAGGCAGGTCTCGAACCCACGGGCTCAAGCAATCCACTCACCTCAGCCTCCCAAAAGCACAGGATTCCAGGCTGAGCCACCAAACCTGGCTATCTGATCATCTTTAAAACAAGCTTTGAAAGTGACCAGCTATTAATTCATGTCCGGTAAATATAAAATGCATGTTAATATGAATTATATGACAATAGTAATATGTATATGTAATATAAATTATTTAAGATTTAACATAATCCTATATGGATAAAATTTTAGAAAATCTGGGTGAATTTTTTTGTCTTTTGTGTTTTTGAGGCAAAAAAGGTTTGAAGAAAACTTAATGGCATAATTGCTATCAAATCCCATCATTTAGGAATTACTTTTAAAAGAAAGCAGAATTTGTTCGTTTTGCTAATTATCTTTCACCTTTCTAATAATAAATCCTAATCACAAGTGACTGTGCAAAGTGTACATTTTCTCTTATATACTTTGCTGATAATAAAATAAGACTTTTTAAATTAGAGGTTTTAGTATATTAGTAGCAGTAGTAGTGGTAGTAATTGAAAGGCACAGGGAACAGTCAGAAGGGCGTCCCCAGGATGGCGCTGCCTCCCAAAGACAACGAAGGCCCTAAGCGGCTTTTCCCGCCTGCGCGAAACTTAAACCTGTGCTCAAACAACCTCTCCCTATAGAAACGCTACCTCGTAGTCTCCTCCAATAAGACTCAGGCACGGCACTGGCCAGCCCCTACAAGGTTCATAAATATACCCTTCTCCCTGCATAGCTCTCTCTCTCTCTCTCTCTTGCTTTCTCTCTCTGTCCCCGCCACTCTCTTGTTTACTCTCTCTCTCTCTCTCTCTCTCTCTCTCTCTCTCTCTCTCTCTCCTTCTCTCTTACTCTCTCTTTCACTCTCTCTCGCCCTCTCTCCCTCTCTCTCTCTCTTGCTTTCTCTCTCTGTCCCCGCCACTCTCTTGCTTACTCTCTCTCTCTCTCTCTCTCCTTCTCTCTTACTCTCTCTCTTTCACTCTCTCTCGCCCTCTCTCCCTCTCTCTCTCTCTCTTGCTTTCTCTCTCTGTCCCCGCCACTCTCTTACTCTCTCTTTCTCTCTTGGTCTCTCTTTCTCTCTCTCTCTCTCTCTCTTGCCCTTCCTCGGTTACAGTCCCTTCGTGTAACTGCCCCTTTAATAAATCTCTTGGTTCAGACCGGGCATGGAGTCATTACTGGTGCCAAACTTCTTTCAGTAATAGTATGTATTTTCTCTTCCTCCTCCCTTATCCTTGCTAATAAAATTCCAAATTTCCTTCAAGGACTATCCCCAATGTCACTTCCCCTAAAAGGTCTATTTTGTTTGTTTATTTCTATATTATTTCTTGTGAACTTTTCCCCCCATGCATGTTGTATATCTAGCTCTTAGTATATTCTGCCTTTAATCCTCTAGGGCAGGGATTGACTTTACTGATTCTTATGTCACCTGTGGCACAAAGACTCTAAATAACACTGAATTAAATATGTTGAATACCATGGTTTACTCCTTCTCTATAAAATTACTTTTCGGGCTGGGCTCAGTGGCTCAGCCTGTAATCCCAGCAATTTGGGAGGCCGAGGCGAGTGGATTGCCTGAGACTGCCAGTTCAAGACCCACTCGGGGAACTTGGTGAGACTTCATCTCTATAATAAAAAAAAAAAAAATTAGCCGGGCATGGTAGTGCATGGCTATAGTTCCAGCTACTTGGGAGGCTGTGGTGGAAGGATTGCCGGAGCCCAGCAGGTCAAGGCTGCTGTGGCTGGGAGCATGCCACTGCATGCCAGCCTGGGCGACAGAGTGAGACTCCAACTCAAAAAATAAAAATAAAATTAAAAATGACTTTTAGTTGCTTTGATCCAAAGCCCTTTCCTCATTTCATGCAGGCCTGCAAATTCCTCAAGAACAAAGGTCAGCCTGTGATGTGACTCAGCAATGTGAGGTTGATGTGTTGTCCCTGCCTTGGAAGCTTCCACAGAGTAGGAAGAAGTTTGTCGCAGCCACACTAGGTGGCAGTGTGAACCACTCCTGCATGGCCACCAAGTCTGGCATATAAGCAAAAACAATGCCGTGATTCCATTAAAAAAAAAAAGAAAGATAATTTAACACAAAAGGGACATATGAAGCCAATTTTCCGTATTTTAGACAGAGATTCAAAGACTCACATGATCTGTAAAACTGTTGCTGACAGGGAAATGTAAAGTTTTATTATTTTGGCTGTCAACAAGTGCACAGAGACAAATAAATATGTATCCTGGCAGACAAGAGTTAATCTTGGCATGTATATAAAGGAATAGAAGTGATCATATTCAAAGTTAATATTATTATACTATTTTGTAAATAAGAAAACAACTGTAAGAGGAATAATTATTCCTCCAAAGTTAATGGTCAGGTTATTCTACTGATTTTTTTAAAAATCAAGAGACTGATTTGACTTTTAGACATCTAATTTTGGAGTTATAAAATGGTTGAATTTTAGTGCAGGTGGATGATTTGTGCAAAATGTTTTCATGTGTATAAATACTTTTATTGTCTTGTTGGGAACATGGAGAAATAAGAGACATTTGTATTACTGTGCTATCAGTAATACATTCATCCATGAAGTGTCACACTCTGCAGTATTGTTAGGTATCACCGTCACCCTCACCCTTCAGTGGGTCTTCTGAGTATCTGCTGAAGTTGTAAGGTGGAGGAAGCGCTGACAGAGAAATCTCTCCTTCAGGGCTTATTGTGCTCAGTGCCCTTTGAATACTCTTCTAATGTTTGGGAAATTTCCTGTCTTGTTCGTACCACTTCCCCAGGTTGCAGTAGAAAACATGCTTTCCCAGCTTCCCTTGAGGTCAGAGGTATGGGTCCTGAGTTCCACCAATATGCTGCACTTACATGTGACTTGAACTCAGAAGAGAGCAATGGGAGAAAGGAGCCATGCAGAATTTGTCACCTGACAGGCATGGCAATAGAGTTAGGCTTTTTAGGAGCATTGCGGCCTGGAGTTTCTGAATCTGGTCTTGAGAGGTCCCATGTGAGCTGAGCAGCTATAGTGGCTCCAGCAGAGTAATTGAACATTGCTCCTGACTGCTCAGCATCCAGGCTTGGTTTTTAAGTCCTCTTAGAGCTTCTGTAAGTTCTTTACTAGCCTTTGATTCTTTTTTCACTTGAACAAGACCAGGTAGATTTTGTTGTTTGTCCCTTAAATCCCTGACTGAAACACACATAAGAGGACATATACTTTTTTTTAGACACAAATTTTGGGATAACTCGTATAATTTTTGTTGTGTTATAAACCTAGTGAAATTTCATATGAAAATAAAAAAAGGAAGAAAGAATACAATATAATAACTGTAATCTAGAATTGATGAAAGATCCAGTAAATGAGGTAAGGCAACTACAACTGAGTAAAGGTAAAGTTATTTCCATATTTATATCTATAAGCAGCATGCTTTCTAAAAATAAAGGACAAATAATTTTGATGTTTAAAACTAGACCCATACTTAAAAACACCTAAATTTGATATCAAAGACTAACTTAGCAAAGGATCACTTTAATAAAAGCAGAATAGAAGACTTGTTTTTGTCTGTCTAGTACCCTACTTCCCTTCTATTTATAGAATCCTTCTTGATTATAGCGGACACTTAGCATGGGGTGAGCACCAGGCTGCTGTACTCTGTCCCTTCCTCCATTGCCCCCAAGAAGCCACGTCACCCAACCCTGGCTAATCAGAATCTACTCCTCCCTGTCCCCTGTTCACATATGGGCTCATGATCCAAGCAGAGCACATCAGAGTCTTCCCTAAGATCAGATACATGAACTCTGGGAGTGAGAGTTCCTCGTCCATGGGGATTGCAAACTCTAGCTGCCGTTGGAGGAGGCTTCCTACAGCAGGAGAAAATGAGGAAGCTTCCAAAACAATGGGGGAGGATGAGAGGAGGCTGCCTAAGAGCCCTGGTAACATTATTTTGAACCTCTAGTTTGTGCCTGGGCAATTTTGGTTAAGCTTGCTTGACTTGGCAATCAAAAGAGTCCTGGTAATATGATGAAACCTGTGAATCTACATTTCTTATTTGCTGTTTTCATACCACCATGTCTACATTCGGCATTCAACAAAACTAAAGAGAAGAAAAAACTACTTCCAGCATTTTTATCTGGTTACGACATGCCTGTTATAGAGAAAAGGGAGGATCCTAAAAGTGCATGAGCATAAGAATGCATGAAAATAGCTAAACAATTCAACACACAGGCCCACTATCAAGAAAAAAGCCACTTTTATTTATGTTATTCCTACATCTACATATATGAATAATTAGGAGCATACTGTACTTTTATGATCTGCTCTTATATAGCTGGGCTCAGTGGCTCAGCCTGTAATCCCGTGCCTTTGGGAGGCTGAGGTGAGTGGATTGCCTGAGCCTGAGGGTTCAAGACCTGCCCAGGGAACTTGGTGAGACCTCATCTTTACAATAAATCAAAAATTAGACGGGCGTGGTAGCGCGCACCTGTAGTTCCAGCTACTTGGAAGGCTGAGGCGGAAGGATCGTCGGAGCCCAGCAGGTCGAGGCTGCGGTGACCGGGAGTGACAGAGTGAGACTCCAACTCAAAATAAAATAAAATAAAATAAAAATAAAAATAAAATAAAAAAAAACCTGTGCACCTTTTTTTGCATTAATAACTTATTTCCTGCATAGTTAAGTTGCCAAACTATTCTGGAGAGTCATGGTTAAAACTGTAACCTGACATGTGCCAGGGCAGTGAGTGTGTGGAAGACATGCTTTCTAGAAAGATGTGAGAACAGATTTATTATTATTATTTTTTTAATTGTTAATTTTTAAATTTTAAAGATGTGGGGTACAATTCAGTGTTGGGATACAAATGTTCATTATGCAGTTACCCCTGTTGATGAGATATGCCCCCCCTTCCCCAGGCAGACTCCCACTACTGTCAGTCCCACTTCCCACGCCCCTCCTGGCTGTTTCCTGCGACTGCCAATTCTTTTCTTGTAGTATTACAATAATTGTTCAAGGTCTGCTTATGAGTGAGAACATGTGATAGTTGTTTCTGTGAAAGAGCACTCAGTATTCTAGACTCTAAGTCCATCCAGGTTGCTGTGAAGTTCATGATTTTGTTCTTTTTTATGGCTGTGTAATATTCCATTGTGTATATGTATCGCATTTTTAAAATCCAGTCCTCTTTTGATGGAAAGCATGGTTGGTTCAATGATCTTGCTATCGTGAACAATGCTGCGATAAACATACATGTGCAGGTATCTTTTTTATAGAGTGATTTGAGTTCTTCAGGGTATATTCCCTGTAGGGGGATTGTGGGATCATATGGAAGGTCGACTTTTAGAGATTTAGGAATCGCCACACTGATTTCCACAGAGGCTGCACTAGTTTGCACTTCCACCAACAGTGTAGAAGTGTTCCCTTTTCGCTGCATCCTCTCCAGCATCTGTTGTTTTTTGAGTTATTGTTGATGGCCATCCTGACTGGAGTTAGGTGGTATCTCCATGTAGTTTTAGTTTGCATTTCTTTGATGACCAGTGAGGCTGAGCATTTTTTCATATATCTGTTGGCTGCTTTTATGTCTTCTTTCGAGAAGCGTCTATTTATATATTTTGCCCACTTAGTATTGGGGCTGCTCGTTTTTTTTCTTTTTGGCACCTTTGAGTTCCTTGTAGATCCTAGATGTTAGGCCTTTGTCAGACATACAGTTGGCAAATGTGTTTTCCCAGTCTGTGGGTTGCCTTCCTGCTCTCTTGATGGTTTCTTTGGCTTTGCAGAAGCTTGTCAGTTTGATGAGGTCCCACTTGTCTATCTTATCCCTTATGACATGGGCACTTGGGGTTTTGATCAGGAATTGGTTGCCAGTTCCCATTTCCACAAGCGTGTCTCCTGCATTTTCTAAGGTTCTTATAGTTTGAGGTTTTACGTATAGGTTCTTTGATTCATTTAGAGTCGATTTTTGTGTATGATGACAGGTAGGGATCTTGTTTTAATCTTCCACATTTGGTCAGCCTGTTTTCCCAGTACCATTTACTGGAAAGGTTCTCTCCCCAGTCGTTGGTGGTGGAGGCCTTGTCGAAGATGAGTTGGTGGAGAAATTGAGGTTTTGCTTCTGGATTGTCAATCCTGTTCCATTGTTCTGTATGCCTGTTCTTGTACCAATACCAGGCTGTCTTGATTATTGTAGCTTTATAATAGAGCTTAAAGTCTGGGAGTGTGATACCTCCTGCTTTGTTTTTTTTTTTTTTTGCTGAGGATTGCTTTGGTGATTCAAGAACAGATTTATTAAATATATCCCTCCTCACCCATCAGTTCTGTCTTAACAACTCTCACACGTTAGACACTTTTTAGGTCTTCATAGAGTATAACAAGTATGTTGCTAAACACAGGTGTGCCTGTCTTGCCAAGCCGCCCACGTCTTGATTACATAACACCAAGCAGACGCTACAACTTCGTGTGGTGGAATGAAGAGGAGGGAAGGAGGTTTGGTGTGAGACAGCAGCCTGCGAAGACTACTCAAGTGCTGGCGGGCCTACTTGTTGGGTTTCTGTGTTGCCTTATGGGGAAACAAACCTTCTATTTCCTGGAAATATCTAGCTTCAAGATTTCGATTGAGTGTTGACTGCACTGTCTGAGGAGGATTTGATTGCATTTCTTACTTAGGACCTATTCAAGATAAAGCTCGATGCCCCATTCATTGGTGTCTTTTTTTTTTTTAAAGTATGTGGGGTACAATGCCAGGGTCAGGTATACAAATGTTCATTATGCAGGTACCCTTGTCGATGAGGTGTGCCCCCCTCCCCTGGAATTTCCCACTACTGCCAATCCCTTTCTTAGAGTATTACAATTGTTGTTCAAGTTCTGCTTATGAGTGAGAATATGTGATGCTCAATTTTTTGTTTCTGTGATAGATCACTCAGTATCATAGCCTCTAAGTCCATCCAAGTTGATGTGAAGTTCATAATTTTGTCCTTCTTTATGGTTGTGTAATATTCCACTGTGCTATGTACCACATTAAAAGAAAATTAGTCCTCTTTCAATGAACAGCATGGTTGGTTCCATGTTTTTGCTATTGAAAATAATGCTGCCAGCCGGGCTCGGTGGTTCAGCCTGTAATCCCATGCCTTTGGGAGGCTGAGGTGAGTGGATTACTGAGCCCGCGGGATCGTGACCCATCTGGGCAACTTGGCGAGACCTCATCTCTACAATAAATCAAAAACTAGCCAGGCGTGGTAGCGCGCGCCTGTAGTTCCAGCTACTCGGAAGGCTGAGGTGGAAGGATTGCCGGAGCCCAGCAGGTCGAGGCTGCGGTGGCTGGGAGCGGCCACTGCACTCCAGGCTGGGTGACAGAGTGAGACTCCAACTCAAAAAAAAAAAAAAGAAAATAATGCTGCCATAAACATGCATGTGCTGGTATCTTTTCGATAGAGTGACTTGAGTTCCTCCAGGTATATTCCAAGTAGCGGGATTGCGGGGTTGTATGGGAGGTCGATTTTTAGATCTTTAAAGCACACTGTTTTCCACAGAGGCTGTACTAGTTGACACCCCCACCAACAGTGTAGAAGTGCTCCCTTTCTGATGCATCCTTTCCAGCATCTGTTGTTTTCAGTTATTGATGATGGCCATCCTGACTGGAATTAGGTGATAGCTTAGTGTGGTTTTAATTTACATTTCTTTGATTACTAGTGAGGCTGAGCATTTTTTCCTGTATCTTTTGTCGCTTGTATGTATTCTTTTGAGAAGTGTCTATTCATATCTTTTGCCCACTTTAAAAAAATTATTATTATAAAGATGTGGGGTACAATTCAGAGTTAGTTATACAAACGTTGATTCTGCAGGTCCCCTTGTTGATGAGGTGTGCCCCTCCCTCCCCTAGCAGTTTCCCTCAACTGCCAATCCCACCCCCTGACAGTTTCCAACTACTGCCAATCCCTTTCTTATAGTACTAAAAATGTTCAAGTTTCACTTATGAGTGAGAACATATGGTACTCTGTTGTTTGTGTCTGTGATAAATCACTGAGTATGATCGACTCGAAATCCATTCAAGTTGCTGCGAAGTCCATATGTTTATCCTTCTTTATGGCTGCATAATATTCCATTGTGTATATGAAACACATTTTTAAAAATCCAGTCCAGCTTCGATGGGCAGCAGGGTTGGTTCCATGTTTTTGCTATTGTGAATAGAGCTGCAAAAAACATACATGTGCTGGTATCTTTTTTTTTTTTTTTTTGAGTTGGAGTCTCACTCTGTCGCCCAGACTGGAGTGAAGTGGCCGCTCCTGGCCACCGCAGCCTCGACCTGCTGGGCTCCTGAGATCCTTCCGCCTCAGCCTTCCGAGTAGCCGGAATTACAGGCGCGCGCTACCACACCCGGCTGATTTTTTGATTTATTGTAGAGATGAGGTCTCACTGCCCAGGCGGGTCTCGAACCTGTGGGCTCAGGCAATCCACTCACCTCAGCCTCCCAGAGGCGCGGGATTACAGGCTGAGCCACCGAGCCCAGCTTGTGCTGGTATCTTTTTTGTAGAATGATTTGAGTTCCTCCAGGTATATTCCCAATAGGGGAATTGCTGGGTCATATGGCAGGTCAGTTTCTAGTTCTTTCAGAAACTTCCACACTGTCTTCCAAAGAGGTTGCATTGTACCAGTAGTGTAGAAGCGTTCCTTTTTCTCCGCATCCTTGCCAGCATCTGTTGTTTGTTTTATTAATGATGGCCATTCTTACTGGGGATAGGTGGTATCTCAATATGGTTTTTATTTGCATTTCTCTCATGATGAGTGAGGCTGAACACTCTTTCATGTGTCTGTTGGCTGCCCATATATCTTCTTTTGAGAAGTGTCTATTCATGTCTTTTGCCCACTATTTAATGGGACTGTTTGTTTTTTTCCTTTTGGTGTGTTTGAGTTCCTCGTAGATCCTAGATGTTAGACTTTTGTCAGATGTACAGTTGGCAAATATTTTTTCCCAGTTTGTGGGCTGTCTCCTTGCTCTCTTGATGGTTTCTATTGCTTTGCAGAAGCTCATTAGTTTGATGAGGGCCCACTTGTCTATCTTATTGCTTAAGGTATGGGTATTTGGGCTTCTGAATAGGAATTGGTTGCCAGTTTGCTTGGAGTACTTTCAGTAGGATTGGTATCAGCTCCTTCTTGTATATTTTGTAGAATTCTGCTGGAAAGCCATCTGGTTCAGGGCTTTTTTTTGGTAGGTAGTTTTCTTAAGACATAGTCGATTTCCTGGGTTGTCACTGGTCTATTTAGGGTCTTGATTTCTTTTGTTTCAATTTGGGGAGGTTGTGTGATGTAAGAAAGACCTTCATTTCATTTAGATTTTCGTGTTTGTTTCCATACAGGTGTACATAGTAATTTCTGATAATCTTTTGTATTTCTTCAGGGTCAGTTGTGACTTGATCTTTTGCATTTCTGATTGTGTTTATTTGGGCTTTTTCTTTCTTTTTCTTGGTCAGTCTAACCAGGGGCCCATCAATCTTATTTATTCTTTCAAAGGACCAGCTTGTTGTTTCACTGATTTTCTTTTCTATGATATTTTTGTCTTCTACGTCCCAAATTTGGACTTTTGGTGATGGATTATTCTGTTGAAGTTAGGGTTTTGGTGATCTTGCTTTTCCAGCTTCCTTAGGTGATTTATTAGGCTGTTGACTTGTGACCTTTCCATTTTCTTCATGTGTGTTCATAGACATATGAATTCCCCTCTTAGTACTGCTTTCATGACATCTTAGAGATTTTGGTAAGATGTTTCTTTGTTTTCATTTGTTTCCAGGTATCTTTTAATCTCTGTTTTTATTTCTGTGTTGACCCAGGAGTTGTTTAGCACCATGCTGTTTAGTGTCCATGTCTTTGTGGGTTTTGGGGAACTTGTTGGTGTTGATATTTATTTTTATTCCATTATGGTCTGAGAAGGTGCATGGCAGAATTTCAATCTTCTGGAGTTTGTTTATGCTTGATTTATGACTGAGGATGTGGTTGATCTTAGAGTAAGCTCCATGTGGTGATGAGTGGAATGTTTATTCCATGGTTGTTGGGTGAAGTGTTCTGTAAGTATCAATTAAGTCCATTTGGTCGAGCATTACATTGAGGTTCTGAATCTCCTTGTTGACTTTTTGTCTTGATGATCTGTCTAGAGTTGTTAGTGGGATGTTAAGTCCCCAGCTATGATAGTGTTAGAGTCAATATCTTTTTTTAGTTTACCTAGATGCTGCTTTATGAAAGTTGCTGCTCCTATACTGGGTGCATATATGTTTAGGATGGATATTTCTTGTTGATAGATTGAATCTTTTATCATTATGTAGTGACCTTCCATATCTTTTTAAATTCTGAATAGCTTAAAGGGTATTTTGTCTGATATTAAGATCACAACTCCTGCTTTCTTTTGTGTTCCATTCACCTGCAATTTTGTTTCTCATCTCTTACTTTGAGTCTGTGAGTGTTCTTACTGGTGAGATGAGTCTCTTGGAGAAAATATATTGTAGCCTCCTGATATTTTATCCAATTTGCCATTCTATGTCTTTTCAGTGGTACATTTAGTTCTTTCACATTCAGGCTAAATTATTGAGATGTGAGAGTCTATCCCTGCCATGAGGTTCTTATAGAGTTTGTTGTTGTTGCTGCTGTTTGTTTGTTTCTTGTCTTTCTTTTGATTTGGGGGTTGATTTATGTGTGTTTTCAATCTTTTTCCTGCATTCAGGGGAAGGGCATTGTCACTCTTTTTTTCCTTTCTTCTGTGTTTAATACTTTCTTAGGTGTTTCTTATAAACTGGTCTGGAGGCAGCATAAACTCTTAGGGATTGAATGTCTGGGAAGGATTTTAATTCTCCATCATTGATGAAACTTAGCTTAGCTTGGTAGGTAATTCTTGGTTGAAATTGTTTGTCTTTGAAAACTTTGAAGATTGGGCTCCAAACTCTCCTAGCCTGAAGTGTTTCTGTAGATAAGTCTGATGCTATTCTAAGTTGTCTTCCCCAGTAGGTAGTCTGACCTTTCTCTCTTGTGGTCTTTAGGATTTTTTTAAAAAAATACCTACTTTGTGTAGGTGAATTACTATGTATCTAGGAGTTCGTCTTCTCATTTGCTGTCTTGCAGAGGTTCTCAGAATCTCTTGTGTTTGAATGGTAGCATCACTAATGAGATGAGGGAAGTTTTTTGGGATAATTTCATGGAATATTTGTTCCAGGGTGGTCTTTATGTCTCTATCTGCCTCAGAGATTCCAATTAATCTTAGGTTTGGCCTTTTAAAATATTTGCTCATCTCTTAGAGATTTTGTTCTTTTTCAAGCTTCTTTTCTATTTTTTTTTTTTTTAGTTAGAATCTCACTCTGTTGCCCAGACTGGAGTGCAGTGGCTGCTCCTGGCCACCGCAGCCTTGACCTGCTGAGCTCCGGCAATCCTTCTGTCTCAGCCTTCCCAGTAGCCGGAATTACAGGCATGTGCTACCATGCCCGACTGATTTTTTGATTTATTGTAGAGATGAGGTCTCACTGTCCAGGTGGGTCTTGAACCCGTGGGCTCAGGCAATCCACTCACCTCAGCCTCCTAAAGGTGCAGGATTACAGGCTGAGTCACAGAGCCCAGCTCTTTTCTATGTTTTTAACAGTTTGGGTTAGTTCCATATTTTGGTCCTCAAGCGCTGAGATTCTTTCTTCTGCTTGGTTAATTCTGCTTTCCATGCTTATCCATTGGTTATTTATTTCATTCTCTGTACTTTTTATTGCTGTTATCTTTGTTGTCAACTTCATTCTTTCCTTTTGTCTCTCCTCATTTCTATTTATTCTCTCTATTAATATTTTGAAATCTGTGTTTGTGGTTTGAGACCAGTCATTCTGGAGGCTCTTCATTGTTTGAGTTCTGAGGTCTATATTCTCAGTTGTCTTTCCAAGGGTCTGTATGAGACCCATATTCTTCCTATGGTTTTTCTTTATTTGTGAAGGTCTTCCTCCCCCCCTCTTCTACCTCTTCTTTAATTCTGTTGTTCAGTGATGGGAGATAGATTTTACTTCTGTGTGTTCAATTTCCTATTCTTCCTTATGAAGATCCTCTGGCTTTTTTCAATTTTGAAACTGGACTGGGGGTGGGGGGCTGTGATTTTTGCAGTTTTGAGATTTGATTAAAGGGAGAACTGTGGTTCAGAAGGTATCAGATCCCAATATCTGAAACCCACTTCTCACTGCCTTACAATCTGCCCATGCAGTGGGGTTGTCTGTTTGTCCCCTAAAAGCAAAATGAGATTAGAAAGAGGGAAAAGTGGAAAAAGGAAGGAGGAAGGCAAAAAAGAATTGGAGAAAGAGAAGAAGAAGAGGGAATACAGACAGGCATACCAACTAATGAATAAACAGAGACAAAGAAAGACAGAAAAAACAAAAAAGACAAAAACATACAGACAATCATACAAACAAATGAACAAAGACCCTCCTGTAGGTGTACTCTCCCTCAAAAATACCCAGACACAAACAGAAAATCTGAAAACAATAACATTAAAATAGCAGAAACAAGGGAAGTACAGAAACGTAAACAAAAACAGAAAGAAAGAGAGAGTAAAAAAAATATGTTAAAACAAAAAACAAACAAGAAGAAAAAAATACTCGCTCTGTGGCTGTTTCTGTAACTCCATTTCCTGTCTGCCTTAGGGAGCGACTCCGGTCTCCCATCCCTCCCCTCTGCTCTCAGCACAGGTCGATAGCGTTGCTCTCAGTGCGGGTCAGATGCCCCATGGACTACTGTGGGAGGAGAATGGATCAGTGGTGGGCTCACCCTACTTGCCACTGCTGCTGTCAAGTCTCCCACTCAGATCTAATGTGTCTGTGCCTGTTCCAGCATGGGAAAGGGGCATCTGTCTCTCTGAGTCCTATGAGAGGATAGCCTCTGGGTCCCAAGATGGAGATTGGGCAGAGATGGTTGGGGCAATGCAGGTCTCCACTTGGTCTTGGGATGGAGAAGATGGCACCCACTGGCATCTCGTCACCAGCGTTGGAGCTTTATTCCAGATTTCCATAACCTGCCTTCTCCTGCTCATGCCCAGTCTGCTACTTCAGGTGATGAAAGTGCTACAAAGAATGAAGCAGAGTAAAAGGATAGTGATGAGGGGTGGCTGTTCTCTGCTGCCTCCTTTCAAGGGAGCCCCAAGAATGCCAGACAATCCCACACCCAGGTCTTCAATCTCTGGGCAGCTGTGAGTTGCTGTCACCTTTGGAGGAGAGCCCCAGGTGCATGAACCTGAGTCTCCCCTCAGATGGACTTTCACTCACCCACCGGCACACACCCACTCATGCAGAGAGTCTTTATCGACACTTGCTTTGTGAAGACTCTCACATTCCAACCTGTTCCATCGCCATCTTGCCCTGAAGCCCCATTGGTGTCTTTAAGTACCAAGGTGGCTATCAAAAATTAAGGGCCAAGCAAAGTAGCTTATGCCTGCAATTCCAGCTTTGGGAGGCTGAGGTGGGAGGATTGCTTGAGGCCAGGAGTTCAAGACCAGCCCTGGGCAACAAAGCAAGACCTCATCTTTACAAACAATAAAAAAATTAGCCAAGCATGGTTATGTGGGCCTGAAGTCCCAGCTACTGGGGAAGCTGAGGTATGCCTGAATCTGGCAGGGTGAGGCTGCAGTGAGCTGTAATCATGTCACTGAACTCCATCCTGGGTGACAGAGTGAGACTCTGACTAAAAAAATAAATTTAAGTAATATAAACATATGTGTGTGCATGCACTGTGTGATTGTGTGTGTATTTATATGCAGTAATGCATCACTCAACAGTAATGAAAAATGTGTCACGATCTTGAAATGTAGGTCATGCAAGTGTCACAGAGTGTACTTACACAAACCTAGATGGTACAGGCTATTATACACATAGGCTATATGGAATAGCCTATTGCTCTTGGGCCTACAAGCATGTACAGATGTTACTGTACTGGATACAGTAGGCAGTTGTAGCACCATGGTAAATGTGTGTGTATCTAAGCATATCCAAACGGGGAAAAGGGGCAATACAAAATCTTATAAGACCACCATTGTATATGTTGTTTGTAACTGACTGAAATGTCATTATGCAGCACATTACTGTATGTATATTTATGTGTTTGTATATATCTCTATATTGTTATGACCGGATTGCGAGAAGGAGACACGCCAGCATGCCAAGTCCAAATTAATATTAAGAGTCCTTTATTAGCACATGGTCAAGAGTAGGCTCTCGCCATAAGCTCTTGACACAGAATATAATCAGCAGAAAGTTTAAATAGGTAAAATCTGCAGGTTGGCTACATAGTAAGGGGGTGAGGGAACAAGGAACTAAAAACAAAAGGAAAAAAATATAAGAATAAACCATAGGAACATGGCAGGGGGAATCTTGTAAGTAATAATTTCTTAACACAACATCTCATTTCAGTTAACAAAGCATACAATTACACGGAACTTGTAGCTAGGGAGTATGGCAAATGGTCAGCATGATCGGTCAGCATGATCAGTCAGCATGAACAGCCGAGAGGAACAAAGCTGTGGGCCTGTAGTGATGGGAGTGTAACAGTAATCACATGTTTACATTGGGGGGTCATTTTTAGGTTAGGCAAGCAGCTAAGATAGAGTATTTCAACAAAATGGAGGTACTCATGTCAAGCAAGTTATTGCAATTATGTATTTCATTAGTTATTTCAACATGAGATTTTTACAGGTATAGACTTACAATAACTTCCTCACACTGGATATTATTAGTGCTAAATTGGTTGCTCTAGGGTAGATCTGATTCATTACTCTAATGGACCATAATTCCAAGACTTGTTATTAATAGTAACTGAGCAGCAGAAATGCAGAAACACTGTTCTTCATGGGCAGTCCCTGGGCCACCTGTGACATATTTGGCAAATAAGTGCAGAGATTTTTGGGAAAAGGATTCAGTTCCCCTTTTCCAGGATATAGCAGGATATAGCTGGAAGACTTGGGTCCTCCTGGTGGCTCAGGTGAGTAGAGCCATGAGTCCAAAGATATGTGAGTTCTAATCCAGAACTGGCAAAACTTCATTTGAATTCAACAAATATTTAATGAGTAGCTATTCTGAGCTAGGGTATGTTCTTGGTGCTGGGGATTTCAACTATGAATAAAAGCAAAGTTCCTGCCCTTCTGCAGCTTACATCTTAGATGGTTGAGACAGACAATAAACCAACTATCAAATAAATATTTTATTTGAGACTAACTAAAAGTGCTTCAAAGAATGAAGTAAAATAAAAGGCTGATAATGAGGGAGGATGGTGATGAGGCAAACTGCTATTTTTTAAGGTCTGGTAAGATATCTGAGCATACACCTGAAGGAGTGGGAGAGTCCATCATGAGGGGAAGAGCATTCTAGGCAGAAGAATCTGCTAGTTCAGAGGCTGTGAGGTTGAAGAGTCTTGGTGTGTTTGGAAAGCAGCAAGAAAGTGAATGTGGCTTAAGTGGATTGGGCATGGGTGGGATTAGCAGAAGGTGAATTCGTTGAGGTAACAGGAGCAGCAAATCATGTAGGGCTTTAAAAACAATATCAGGACTTTGATTTTACTTTAAAAATGGGAAGTCATTGGAGGGTTTTGGGCCAAGGAGTGGCAGGGTATAATTAGACAGATTACTGTGCTTTTTAAGAATAAACATATTAAACAGATAGTGGTGATGGTGTGGGGTAGGAGAGATAATAAAGCAGGGAGACTAGTCATGAGGCGAATGCGGTTGTAATCTCAGTGGGTGTGATGGTGAGGATGATAAGAACTGATTGGATTATGAATGTATTTTGAAGGCAGAGCCAAGAATATTAACTGACAGAATGTGATGTGCATGAGAAGAAGAGTCGAGGATAATATGAAAGTTACTTCCAGATGCCTCTTCTTTTTTTCCCTTAACATTAGAACTCTGATTTTGTTGAAGATGGCAAGATTAAAAATTACATTACTTAGTTGGATATGGATACTATCTTGCATCCTTGAGGGAAAAGTCAAAAGAATTGCAGTCTTTAGTCTTCATGTTCTTGAGCTACTAAAAATTATTCCAGGAATGCCTACTTAAGGAATTTTTGAGAAAAACAATAACATTGTTTAAGTAATTCAGGTTTTCTGATCTCAAGAAATCAATTCCTAACTAACAGAGAAGGCATCAAGGCTTTTGTCCTGAGATGCTGGGATAATGGAATTATCCTTCCTAATATGGGAAAAGCTGGAAGAGAAGTGGGTTTGGGAGGGTCTGATTTTAGATGTGTTCGTGTGTTTATTAGATAGTCAAATGTAGATGTCCAATATGCAGTCAACTCTAGAAAGAAACACATGAGTCAACAGAGGATGGATGGAATATAAAGCTGTAGGGTGTGAGAAGATCTTCTAGTAGATGAACAAAGACAGAAAAGACAATAGTTACCATGGTTGAATCCAGGAGCACTCCCAAGTGTAAGAGTTGAGAAATGAAAAAGAGGAACAAAGGAAACTGGAAGAGAGTGGTGATAGAAGTAGAAGAACTGAGAGAAATTCTGGCAGCCATGGCAAGAAAGTGATCAATTGTGACTTTGAAGTTGAGAAAAAGCCATGGGATTTGGCTACATGGGATTTGGTAGTGATGATAGAGAGCCTGACTAGAGTGGGTCAAGAGAGAAAGCGAGGAAAGAAAATACAGAGAGCAAGTCTAGAAAATTATTTTGAGGAACATTTCTATGAAGGAGAGCAGGGAAATGGTATGGGATCCAACATCAGGGGAGGACATTTTTCTCAGCGGTGGAATATATTACAATATGTTTTTATGCCAAGTTGAAAATACCCAGAAGAGGTGGAAACGCTGATGTTGAAGGATAGAGGACAATTGCTGGGGTGATGTCTTTGATAGGTGCACAAGCAAAGGGTTGGGCGTTAGGAAGGTGCACAGTCTTTTGGGCGTATGAATGCAGAGATGCAGGTAGATTTCATGCAGGGAGCATGCTTAGAAGTTCCACTCTGATCTCTTCACCTTCTTAAGCAATAAGTAGCAAAATGACCTGTCGAAAGTAAGGAGGTGGAGATATATTTGAGTTTCGAGTATCCAAAGTAAGATATGACACAGTTGTTGAGAAGAGCAGGGCAGAGGGTTAAATAGAGCAAGTGGGTAGCAGTAGGTAGCAGTATAAAAAACCTATAATAGCCTGTAACAGCTTGCTTGACATAAGTAACTCCATTTTGTAACAAATCCTCCATCTTAACCCAGAGATGAACCCCCTGAGTAACCTTCCCATACTTGCAAGTTGTAAACTTCCTGCAATCACAAGTCCACATACTTCTTCCCCTCAGTGGTTGGAAACTCCCTAACGGCAAATTCCACAGCTATCTGTATCCTTTTAATGTTCTGCCAAAAGCATAATCACAGCTGTACAGCTTTTGTGGTTTTTGCCTTTATAAACCCCCTGCTCACTCTGTTCAGGGTTGAAAATTTTTTATGGAACTAGCCTACTCTTGACCTCCAGCTAATAAAGGACTCAACTTCAACTTTCTGCATGTTGGTGACTTCCTTCTCGCACTTCGGTTATAACATTTGGAGGCCTCAGTGAGTTTTGCCAGCCTCGGGAGGCGGCCTCACTCTGGCTCTCCCTGGCTTGCTGGAGTAGTTATAGGGGAGGTGCCCCCTGAGACATTCCAGGACCCCATAACCTCTCACCCAGCCCGGAGGGAGTTGGAATGACCGCTGACTTCCCATCACCTCAAAAATACCTGAGTCCACCTGCATTCTCCTAGGAGGTAAAATCTGTTCTGTTTGTGGCCATAATTCTGTTTAAAGGGAGTCATGACCTGATGAGGCTGTCACTTGGACACTATTCATTAAGCCAAGATGTTCGCTGAATAGAGTCCTGGTTCAGTTTCTGATTTCAGTTTTGATTTGCCTTTACTGGTTTTTGACAACATGGGGTCTCAAATTTCTCGACTTTCTAGTTCCATGGACTGTATAATAAAAAAGTTATCTGCTGGATCTTGGAGGACAACTGATGGTCTCTGCTTAGGGCTACTCCCTAGGGAGGCAAGAAGATCCCCAAAGGAAAGTTTGGACTGCCAGCGCCCACACAGGTGGGAGACAAAGTACTTGGTTTCTTTGCTTTTTCCTGTTCTGGTTGGCAAAGTGACTCCACGTAGAACCTTGAAACTCCAACAGCCGCGTGGTATGGCTTTCTGCGTCTTCAGTGAATCATCCCTCGTTTATCATCCATGGCACCTGGCCCCAGCTTCCAGCCTTCTCGCCCTCCTTTCCCCCACTGCTTGATAACCTCCTGGCAGCAGCCCTACTTGCTGCAACAAGCCATCACCCCCACATGTACTTGGGAAGCCCATTCAGATTTCCACATAACAGGTCTCTCCTCAGGGCGATGGCTGTGACAAAAAGATATTGGGGTTCTTGCTTGTATTTTTTTGTGTATAATAAATCTTTCTCAAATTACCTCTAAACTGGGACTCTATCAACCTTCTTCCCAAACAAAAGTAAAGGAATCATGTAAATTAATACTGTTAACTAACTACAAAAAAGGTAAATTGTAATTTTAATCTGTTTTTCCAACCAAGCATGCAAGTGCTCTAATAAAATTTTACTTCTAACTTTACCATGTGTTAACACATTAGTACTAAGTAACAACACTGTTTGTTATATCAGGCTCACTAAAGTTGTATTATATAAACAAAAGATTAAATCACCTGTTGTGCCTAACTAGCACCCTCTTATGAGACAGTTAAAGCTTTATATGCTAAACACCCTGTGTGACATGATAAGGTTTGGAAACTGGCCATTCCCACCTGGTTAAGTCACTTTTACCAAGCCTAGTACTTCTTCTGCCAGATGGATAAAATACTGGGTACTCTGTGTGAGCACAATGAGGATGGGAACAGTAATTTTTTTTTTTTTTGAGTTGGAGTCTCACTCTGTCTCCCAGACTGGAGTGCAGTGGCCGCTTCCGGCCACCGCAGCCTCGACCTGCTGGGCTCCGGCAATCCTTCCGCCTCAGCCTTCCAAGTAGCCGGAATTACAGGCATGCACTACCATGCCCGGCTGATTTTTTGATTTATTGTAGAGATGAGGTCTCACTGCCCAGGCGGGTCTCGAACCCATGGGCTCAGGCAATCCACTCACCTCAGCCTCCCAAAGGCGCGGGATTACAGGCTGAGCCACCGAGCCGGCTCGGGAACAGTAATTTATAAGGTTTTTTTAAAAAACAACCTTGCCTATTCATAATTATAAATAAGTAGGAACAGATCATTACACATCCATGTGGTCTGTTCACTCTAAAGGGCTTTACATCAGACTGTCACAAACAAAGAAATGGTTTAAAAGATTCATATGTAAAACCTGTTAAAAAAGAAGCTTTTAAGGTTTTTTTTCCCCAACCAAAACATTAAGAAAAGAAACAATGCCAACATGAAGGACAGCAGAACCAGAGGGCTAAAAAGGCACCCCAAGTGGCAGTTGCAGTTAGCGACCAAAACTCCAAGTGCCCATCAAAGACCTGGTAAAAACAAACCTGCTAGCCAGGCTTGGTGGCTCAGCCTGTAATCCCGCGCCTCGGGAGGCTGAGGTGAGTGGATTGCCTGAGCCCGCCGGTTCGAGACCCGCTGGGCAACTTGACGAGACCTCATCTCTACAATAAGTCAAAAATTAGCCAGGTGTGGTAGCATGCGCCTGTAGTTCCAGCTACTCGGAAGGTTGAGGTGGAAGGATCGCTGGAGCCCAGCAGGTCGAGGCTGCAGTGGCCGGGAGCGGCCACTGCATTCCAGTCTGGGCGACAGAGTGAGATTCCAACTCAAAAAAACAAAAAAACAACCCCCCCCCCAAAACAAACCTGCTTAGGGGATGGTGTCCATTGCTTATGGGTACAGTCTGTGAGGGCAGTGAAAGCATGGTTGCCCCCAAAAGGCCTTAACCTTCTGGACCTTGTACACTGTGCAGGCCAAAAAAGCCATTGGGAAGCAGGTGCACTCTCTTCTGAAGAGAGGAGCGAACACTTGGCTCACAAATGGTGGCCACTTACGGAGGCCTGGAAATCTGCTAAACTGCCTGGCACTGGCTCACCATCACCCCAACCACCCCCCAGGTAAAATATTAGGGCACTGAAACCCAAATTAATTAATTAAATTTTTTTTTTTTTTTTAGTTGGAGTCTCACTCTGTCACCCAGACTGAAGTGTAGTGGCTGCTCCTGGCCACCGCGGCCTTGCCCTGCTGGGCTCTGGCGATCCTTCCCCCTCAGCCTTCCGAGTAGCTGGAACTACAGGTGTGGCTACCATGCCCAGCTAATTTTTGATTTATTGTAGAGATGAGGGCTTGCCAAGTTGCCCGGGTGGGTCTCAAACCCGCGGGCTCAGGCAATCCACTCACCTCAGCCTCCCAAGGCACGGGATTACGGGCTGAGCCACCGAGCCCGGCTCAAATTAATTTCTTAATTTAACACAGGTGCCAGCCTTTTGATCCTGGCCATCCATGTTGAAATCACACAGCCTTATCCAAAGGAATTTTTTCCTTTCAACAGGGGAAGAAAGAAGCAAAATTCAGTTAGCCCTCCTCCACTGTCTTTGTTACAAAAAAGCAAGGATTTTCCTTTTCAAAATCTTTGGACTATCACTCTGGCTAAATAATTAACTTTCAGAGAAACTGGGACCCTGTTGGCCTTCCCGATTCAGTCTCTCTAAGGTGGGGTAAACAACTTAACCTTTATCATGCCAAGCATCCTGATACAACTCCCATTTCCCTAAATGTAGGAAATGATTATAATTTATACATTTTCTTGGCTTAAATCTCTCCCTTCCCAAGTGGTAAAAAAAGCACATTCACAACAACTGTCCGTGGACACAGTAGCTTAAAGGTAATGTGAACCTTAACACTTTCTGCCTTCAGCTTTCAAAAAGTTTATCGCTGGTCAAAGATGACATCAATGAGATTAGAAGACAGAGGAGAGCTTGCTTCAGATTCTGACAGTACAGGTTTTAAATGTCAGGTTAGCTCAATAAAGAGTAGTAAAACAGCTGGTGATGGTTTTGTAAAACCTACGCATTTTTCTCCATTCTCTAATATGCCTTGCCTTTTATATGGTGCTCTACATGTCTCTAATGTTTTCAATTTTTCTTTCTTCAGACTTTGTCAAAGTGGCTGTATTTCCTTGTTGAAGTACAACTATGAATAATTTATAAGAAAATATTTCAACTTATGTCGATAAATTAGAGACTTTAATTAATCGTACATATAATTTATGGAACTACGTTCATTTTTCCAGCCTTGTTTCTGGGGCAATAGCCTTTTTCATCATTGTTTGCTTAATAATTTTTGCCTGTGCTTTTGATCAATGTTTTATTAAATTCAAGTAGTATTCAGTTAAGGTCCCACTGTGTCCTATTTGTGCCTTTGGAAATAGGTAGGGAACATCTGTATGGCCCATCTCAGCAGGAAACAGTTATGGAAAATTGATCTTTGCCCCATTTCCCAGAATCATAAGAATATTTCCAAGGGCAGGAGTGGGAATAAAAGGCCATACCAAGAGTGGGAAGCCATTTTTTATCTTGTTCCTAAACCCTAACACAATGATGAAAACATAGAGGCCATGTCCAAGAGAAACTCATGCTCTAGGTAAAATTGACTGTGCCAACTTTGTCTTTTCAGAAACACAGACTCCTTAAGTATGACCAGTACCAGCCTATTGTAATTTGTCTCTTTCAGAAATTCACACTTCTCAAGCATGACCAGTATTGACCCATTGTATATTCAGTGCATGCCTACCAGGAGCCCCTCAGGGTCTCCAAGACATCCACAAGTGTGCAACAAGGAAGCCACAGCAGTTACGTCTACCAAGCTGCAACATCTCTAGGAGAAAAGATTTAAGCCAGGGCTTGGGAGGCTACGGGGCCACACTCATCTAGAGTGTAGGCCTGCATCCTGTCTGTAGAAAGTAAACCTTTCTCTTCTCTTTTACCTTTGGAGAAGGGGCCAGTGCCAAAGGAGGGCTCTGTGTAGTGCTAGAGAAACCATACTGTTTTTATGCCAACAAATCAGGGGTTATGAAAGACACCCTCCAGAGGAGCTAAGAAAATTTGGACAAATGACAAAAAGAAAAGGAAAATAATAAATCCTGGTCCCAATCCTTGTTCGATTGGAACCCATGACTAACAACTCTTGTTATTGGTCTAGTTGAACCCTTCATACTTCTCCTCCTCAGTTTGCTCATAAGGTCCTGCATAATAAATTGGTTTATTCGTTTTGCCAGACAACAGATCAGTTCTGTAAAACTCATGTATATAAGACCCTACTGGCTGAGCTCGGTGGCTCGGCCTATAATCCCAGCACTTTGGGAGGCCAAGGCGAGTGGATTGCCTGAGCCTGCAGGTTTGAGACCAGCCTGGGCAACTTGGCAAGACCTCGTCTCTACAATAAAATAAAAAATAGCTGGGTGTGGTAGTGTGAGCCTGTAGTTCCAGCTACTTGGAAGGCTGAGGTGGAAGGATTGCCAGAACCTAGCAGGTCAATGCTGGGATGGCCATGAGCAGGCATGCCAATGCACTCCAACCTGGACAAAGGAGTGAGACTCAAACTCAAAAAAAAAGACCCTATTTCAATAATATACCTATGACTGATGAGTCAATGCATTGACTCATGAACAAATAAAAGGGGGGAATGTAATAGCGTAAAACAACCTATAATAGCCTGTAATCGCTTGCTTGACATAAGTAACTCTATTTTGTAGCAAAACCTCCATCTAAACCCAGAGATTACCCCCTGGCATAACCTTCCCATAATCTCAAGTTGTAACCTTCCAGTAACTACAAGCCCACATTCTTATTTCCCTCAGTGCTTGGAAACTCCCTAATTACAAATTCTGTAGCTATCTGTACCTTTTTGCAACCAAGTGTTCTGCTAAAAATATAATCATAACTGTACAGCTTTTTGGTTTTTACCTTTATAAACCCCCTGCTCACTCTGTTCAGGGTTGATATTTCTTTATGGCACTAACCCACACTCGGCCATTGGCTAATAAAGGATTCAGATTCGACTTTCTGTGTGTTGGTGACTTCTTTCTTGCATTCTGGCTGTAACACGCCCTCCCTGGTGATTAGTGGTCATGCCTTTAAAATGAGTCCAGTCATCCTGATTTGTGGTTTTCTCTAACCACATTCAGCTGACTAGGTACAGGTGTGGAATAGGTAGAGCAATTTAGTCTGGAATACCAACTATCCAACTGAAATGCAGAGCAAGAATGGTGAGAGATACCAGGGAGTGATTTAAGACCATAGAATCCAAGTGAGATGAGGAAGGAAGGGGGGCATGAAGTAAGTGAGGGTGAGTAGGGGTCTGGAGAGCTCATGGGGTCAAGGAAGTGTTGTACTAGTAACACAAGGGTGAATGGGAGAGGAAGGAGGTGGACTCAGAGAGTAGAGTCATTGACGAGATTTTTAAAAAGTTTCTGTAAAAAACACGTGGCTTATAAATCAAGTTTCAGTAATATTCTGCCTTTGAATCAACTTTTTAAAGTATAATTTATAATAGCAAAAGTCACATATTTTAAGCATATTAGTTGATGACTTTTGACAAAAAGATACAGCTCTGTGGTTGCTATTAAAATCAAAATAAAACGCTGGGTGTGGAGGCTCATCCTTGTAATCCTAGCACTTTGGTAGGCCAAAGAAAGAGGATTGCATGAGCTTAGGAGTTCAAGACCAGCCTGGGCAACAAAGCAAGATCTCTTCTCTACAAAAATAAAAAAAATTAGCTGGGTGTGGTGGTGGTGCCCGCCTGTAGTCCCCAGTATTGGGACTTAGGTGAAAGGATCATCTGAGCCCAGGAGGTTGAGGCTCCATGATTGTGCTACCCCAGCTCTTGAAATAAAATAAAAATAATGATTGTTATCTCTCCAAAATTCATTTGTGCCACTTTACAATATCCCTACCGCATTCCCAATGAAACACTGGTCTCTGTGTGTGTGCTTTTTAAAAACACCACAGCCTTATCTGTTCTAGAATTTCACATAAATGGACTCGTATAGTACTGCTGATGAAAAGAAGCCAAACTCTGTAAAATATTTTAAGATGGTTTATTCTGAACCAAACATGAGGACTTAAGTTCAGGAACACCCATCCTCAGGAGGTCCTGAGAATGTGTGCCCACTGTTGTTGAATGGTGGCATGGTTATACACATTTTAGAAAGGCAGAAGTGGGGCAACCCCTTTGGGTCTCCTCCCACTGTGGGAGCTTTTATGTCCTCTCAATAAATCCTGCTTTCTAAAAAGAAAGAAAGAAAGGCAGAAGTTGCAAGAAACCACAGATGAATACATGTGATATTTTCATTGGTTTGCTCTGGGAAAGAGTGACATTTCCAAGTGGGGGGTTGCAGGTCATTGGTGTATTGACTGGCAATTTATAGTTTTTTTTTTTTTTTTAAGATTCTTTTGTTTGTATTTATTTTGTGTTATTTTTCCCATCTTTTTTTTTTTTTTTTTTTTTTGAGTTGGAGTCTCATTCTGTCACCAAGGCTGGAAACCGGCAGTCCTTCCCCCTCAGTCTTCCATCCAAGTAGCCAGAACTACAGGTGCACGCTATCACACCAAGCTAATTTTTTGGTTTATTGTAGAGAGAGGTCTCTCCAGGTTGCCCAGGCTGGTCTCAAACCCTCGGGCTCAGGCAATCCTCTCCCTTTGGTCCCCTAAAGTGCTTGGATTACAGACTTGAGCCACCACCTATAGTTTTTATCTAAGGAATTTTGCTTTGTTAAGATAAGGGGATGGAAAACTCCAGGTTTGTTGATATGTAGATGAAGTCCTATATATGGCAGATTTCAGGGAGGATAGACATGTCTTACAAGGCTCCCTAGGTCTGAGAATCCATGAAATGGTTTTGCAGGGCCACAAGGCTTCTTTATTTGTGATGTGATATTATGCCAGAGTCAGGTTGGAAAGCAAACTTTTGGACCCAGAGCAATAGGGTAATAAAACCATGTCTGGTGAGGGCTTATAAGGCACTGACTTCCTAAGTCTTTAAGTTAGGGCAAAAGAAAAAAATAGGTTAGGTTTAGTACTCAGTGTGTATTCTTTATATGCTAAGCCCCTTTTGCCCAGCAAGATGTCTGTAAAATTCGTCCATGTTATTGTGTGTATCTGTACTTTGTTTCTTTTTAGTTCTGAGTGGTATTCCATTGTATTAATACACAACAATTTTTTATTCACCTATGGATAGACATCGGGCTGTTATTAATGCTCATATGTGGGCTTTTTATGGGCATATGTTTTCATTATCTTGGGTAAGTACCTAAAACTGTAATTACTGCCATGCAATCTGTTTTTACATAGTGTTGGATTTGATGTGCTAGCATTTTGTTTAGGATTCTCAGGTCTACCTCTATAGAGCCAAGAGAAGTCACCATAACTATTAGTCAAAGAGAGAAAACTTTAGTTCTTTGCTCTGGGAGATGGAGACAAAACTAATCCTTGTTCTCACCCTCACCCTCGCCCTCGCCCGTCTAACCTATGTTGGAGACACTCATAACAACAGTCCCTTGATTCTATAAACAATGGTAAATGGAACTGAAATGTATATCAACCAAATGGAATCATCCAGCACAAGGAGAAAGGCATCAAAATACATAAGGGGATCCTGGCAATAAAGGATCATGCAGAAATCCAGAAGCCATAACAGCCCATCCTCACAACTGTGTAACCTTGCCCTAAGTGCCTTCCAATCTCTCTTTTTTCTGTAAGGCATGGGTGGGGGTGTCTATTTAGTCTATTCTTAGGCAACCAGTTCAGTGGATCACCTTCTGATGGAAACACATTCAGAGAATCCTCAGAGGAACACTGCATGTTGTGCAGGAGCTGATGAAATAATCTTTTTTTCTTTTCTTTTTTGTTTTGAGTTGGAGTCTCACTCCATCACCCAAGCTGGAGTGCAGTGGCATGATCATAGCCACCCCAGCATCGACCTGCTGGGCTCCAGTGATCCTTTTGCCTCAATTGTCCAAGTAGCTGGAACTACAGGCACACACTACCACACCCGGCTAATTTTTAAATTCTTTTTGTAGAGATGAGGTCTCACCTAGTTACCTGGTCTGATCTCAAACCCTTGGGCTCAGGCCATCCACTCGCCTCGGTCTCCCAAAGTGCTGGGACTACAGGCTGAACCACCGATCTTGGCCAGAATCATCTTAAATGTTGTTATGAGGCAGATTACTTTCAGTTGTAACAGTATCACCACTAATTCAAACTTAAGGGTGGGTCCAGAGAGAAGCACAGTCTTGGTTCTTGGAGTTATGGCTGTTAACACCTGGATAAAATGTCCTCTTCCTTAAGTGTAAAGTGTCTCTGGAGTGTTAAAGTATCTCTCTCTGTGTGTAAAATTGTCTCCGTGTGTGTGTAAAATGGAAGACTGTCAAGTTCCCAAAAAGTAAAAATTATTTATTCCATGGTAAGTAATTCAATTTGCAAATTAATATTTATAACTAATTTACTGGAACTTCTCTTTCCTACGTACTTCTTAAATACCCGACAGAACCTCTGGCATGTTCTGAGGCAATCAGTAGATTTTAAGAAAAGCAATTAATATTCCAAAATGTCTCATCACAAAATTACAAATTATGTAAAGATAATTGAAGTAGAAGAAGAAGAACATGTTGTTCTCTTGACTCATCTCACTTCTTCCCTGACAATGAATTTTCATGAGCTGCTTGGACTATTAAGGTAAATTGATATTTTAAACTCTGTGATTCTGTGTGACAGGAGTACAATATTTGTAGGCTTTTGTTTGTATGTTTATATTTATACCGATTATCTATGAGCAATTATGAGCAAAATAACTTCTGTCTTTAAATTGCTTATTTACTATAGTACTCGCCAAACATCATTTAAATTAATACTTATTTTACATGAAACGCAAGAGCTTTATAATTTGCTCTTAAAATATTTAATTAAGCCGGGCTCGGTGGCTCAGCCTGTAATCCCACGCCTTTGGGAGGCTGAGATGAGTGGATTGCCTGAGCCCACAGGTTTGAGACCCGCCTGGGCAACTTGGCGAGACCTCATCTCTACAATAAATCAAAAATTAGCCAGGCATGGTAGTGCGCGCCTGTAGTTCCTGCTACTTGGAAGGCTGAGGCAGAAGGATCGCCGGAGCCCAGCAGGTCGAGGCTGCGGTGGCCAGTAGCGGCCACTGCACTCCAGTCTGGGTGACAGAGTGAGACTCCAACTCAAAATATATATATATATATATATGTGTGTGTGTGTGTGTGTGTGTGTGTGTGTGTGTGTGTGTGTATATATATTTAGTTAAGAAATGGAAGGGAAAGTAACTTAGAGCACAGTATGATAGGTAATGGATTTGGGGGGAAGGATCTATTAAAATAAGTTTTCTGAACACCTAGAGCTTACACTTTCAAGGCTGTCTTTTTCCTTCTAACCAGTTAAATAATCTTTTTTTCAAACATACTCCTTGATTTCCTGTCCTCATAAGCAGAACATAAAGAATTCAGTCCACATGTTCTTTAGGTGATAATTACACTTGCCAGCTGCCCAGGGGGCGCTGCCTTTGGGATTTGTTAAGCAGCACAGACACGAAGTAGGCATCACCCAAGGAAGCTGCAGTCATAGTTTGAGACCACATATTAAATGATGTGTTTGCCTCCTCTCTCCTTCTATTCCCCTCCCTCCCACACCCGTTTACCTCTAATCTTCTAAACATTTAAACTCGGGATGGAGGGCGCTACAAGGAGCTGAAAGATCTTGGTTATTCCATCACTAACTTCGTTTTACATCCTTTCATTTTGGTTTGGAGGAGGGCCCAAGGCTGACTCTAAATACTTTCATATGGGAGTCAAGGGCATATGCTCATAGGCCCTTTTCTCTCATGTTTGTGCAGTTGGGTCCTCTATTTTATTAAAGTTGGCAACAGAGTGACTTCTGGACACATGGCACATTGCTAGACTAAGCTCTGTGTACTTCAAAGTGCTGGATAAAGCATGGACAGCCCATTCAATACATGTCTTTTCAATTCTTTTCTGTCTCTCATCTTAGAAGCAGATCCTGAGACCAGGATTCAAATAAAAGTAATTTATGTGGCAGGTGAAGGAAACACCAGCAGGTGAGTGGGAGTATGAGGGGAGGAGGTGGAGGCAGCCAAGAAAGAGGGTGTTGTAAAACAGCTACCACCTGGGCAGCCGGGGCTGACAGTCACAGGAACCCTGGCAAACTGCCCTACAACCTCCCCAGGGTCACCATGACCAACTCCTGTAAGTCAATGGTTGAATGTTGACAGGGCATTAATATTTGTGCACTTTCAATCTGCCAAATTCTTGGAAATAACTCACATGTACTCAGATAAGACAAGCACAAAGCACCATCCATGCCACTGAAGTCTCTGGACCATGCACCCCTCGAAAAAGCCTTGATTTCTTCATCACAAGCAATCTTCCTGCAGCTATCAGGCAAGGCTGTGTACATGATACCAGCTCCTTTGTACCCTGACTGCATTGTTATGTGGTAAACAGTCTCAAATTAATAGAAAGTCAACCCAGCAATAGCAGTGATGGACTATGCAATCTTCCAGCTGGTGAAGAGGTGAGTATTCCTGAGATCTGGAAGCATTCCCTTTGCAGTGTCATAGATGCTGAAGTAGGAAGTTTGGTGAGTATTACACCCTGCACAGACACATTAAAACCTTGGTACAGACCCTTAAGCTCATCAGATTTGTAAACATACCAGAAGGACAGGACTCCCTGCTCCTTGGGGATGGGAACCATATGGTCTTAATGCCGTTGTGTTGCTTGTCTGGCATGTTCTTGCTGGCATGCTGCACCTGCATAACCACTTGACTTGCTGGATGGGTACTCCCGTGGTCTTGGATATGACTGCGGTTACTCCACCTGCCAGAAAGTCCTTGGCAAAGAACACTGCGGCATCTGTCATGTTGAAAGGAAAGACGAGGCATGTAACTGCAGGATGAGATGGGGCTGGATGGGGAACTGACTTTGATGCCAAACTCTGAGCAGACTTCCTTCTCTTTTCCCCAGTACTTCCTCAATTCCAGTACAATTTTACTAGTATAGGGTATCAATAGGAAAGCCCCTCCCTAGCCTTCATCTATTGAACTCTGTTCAATGATTTTCCAATCCTTTATTCTTTCCTCACTGCTACCACTAAGGATCATGTACAGTAACCTCAGTACTTTGGGAGAAATGAACGTTGGTTCTATTAAAAGAGGATGGAGCATCTGTTGTGAGACTACTTTCCCTAAGGCAGAAATAAAGACAAAATCTGATTCACACTTAAGACAAATTTCCTTATTATCTTCTTATTTTAGTTTTGTGAATTGCTCATTTATGGTCAGCATCTATTCGTCATGTTTATCTTTCATGAAAGGTATCTCCTTTACTACTATCTTTATCATTGCAGTTAAAAAAATAAGTCACCCACTTAACTGACTTTTGCTTCATGAGTAGGTTAGGGATATAATTCCTTTAAAAGTTTTAGGATGCAGCTATGCCTAGGGAAGTTTATAATATGCCACACATGTGTTAGGAAGCAAGAGGGATGAAGATCGACGTGCTAAGCAGCCATCTCAATAAACTAGGAAAAGAGCAGCAAATCAAAACCAAAGAAAGGAGGGAAAAGACATCATAAAGACAAAAGCAGATAATAATGAAGTGGAGAACAAACATATAGCAGAAAGACTCAACATAAACAAAAGTTGGTTCTGTACAAGAAAGTTTGACCAGAAAAAGGAGAAAAGCTATGAACTACCGATATCAGGAATTAAGAATAGGACATAACTTGAGATCCTGTAGACATGAGAATATATAAAAGAATGTTATAAAAATTTATTTCAATGTGTAAAAAATGATGTAATCTAATTACTAGTAAAATACAATTGACCAAAACTGATGTTTTTTTCTGGCATCAACAGAAAAAAATTATATGAGAAATTCTTTTGTAAGTTGCCTATTCATATTCTTTGTTCATATTTCCATTGAGATGTTTGTCTTTTAAAAATTGATTTATGGAACTTCTTTACATATTCATATATTAATTACTTGCCACACACATTGTAAATATTTCCTTGTGTTTTTATTTTAACATTTGATTCACAGACTTTAGAAACTTGAAATTTTATTATAAAGTTAAATTTGTTGAACTTTTTCTTTGTACTTATTTTTGCTAGTATTCTTATTCTGTCTTTATGTGATTTCTTCTAGTCTATGATGATGATGCGTGTGTGTGTGTGTGTGTGTGTGTGTGTGTGTGTGTGTGTGCGTGCGCGCGCGCGCGCGCGCGCGTTTAATTTTAGAGTTCTGGGGTACATGTGAGGATTTGCTACATAAGTAAATTGTGTGCAGGTGAGGTTTGTGTTTCTAGTGAGCTCTCTCTCCCCCGATAGTGGACATATTACCCAGTGGGTGGTTGTGTGCCCTCATCTCCCTTCCCTCCTTCCAACTCTTTCATTTTAGAGTTGTAGAGTATAAGAGAGGATTTACTACATAAGTAGGTTGCACGCAGATGAAGCTCGGGCTTCTAGCTGGCCCTCTCTCCCCCGATAGTGGACCAGGTACCCAGTGTGTAGCCAAGTGCCCCTCCCCTCCCCCCGACTCCTTGCCCTAGCAGTGTCCAGTGTCTGCCAATCTCACCCTTGTGCTAGTGTGAGCACTGTTTAGGGTCAACTTTTGAGTAAGAACATGCAGTATTCAGTTCTTTATCTTTGTGATAGTTCACTTAGTATAATGGTCTCCAGCTGCATCCAAATGGCTGTGAAGGCCATGATTTTGTTCCTCTTTATGGCTGCTTGACTTTCCATCATGTATATGTACGACATTTTCTTTCTCCAGTCCACTTTCGATGAGCATCTGGTTTGGTCCCATGCTTTTGCTACAGTGTTGCAATAAATATGCATGTGCAGGTGTATTTTTTGTAGAGCAATTTATGTTGGGTATCTTGCCAAGAGCCTCCCTCCCTTCTTTAGCTGTGCTCAGTGTTTGTGTTCCCACCTTTGCGTTTGCGTGCCCAATGTTTAGGGCCCACTTATGAATGAGAACATGCAGTATTCAGCTTTTTGTTTTTGTGATAGTCCACTTAGAATGATCGTCTCCAGCTGCATCTATGTCGCTGAAAAGGACATGATTTTGTTCTTTTTTATGTCTGTATTCCATATGTACCACACTTTCTTTATTCAGCCCACTGATGAAGGGCACCTAGGTTGGTTCCATATTTTTGCTATTGTGGAGAATGAACATACGTATGCAGATGTCTTTCTGGTAGAGCAATTTATGTTCCTCTTGATATATTCCAGAAGTGGGATTGCTGGATCATATGATAGTCTAATTTTTAGTTCTTTGAGAGAACGCTACACTGCTTTCCCCAAAGGCTGAACTAGCATACATTTCCACCAACAGTGTAGAAGCATTCCCTTTTCTCTACAGCCTTGTCAGCACCTGTTTTTTTTCTTCTTCCTTTTTCTTTTATTTATTTATTATAAAGATGTGGGGTACAATTCAGGGTTAGGTATATAAACATTGGTCATGCAGGTGCCCTTGTTGATGACGTATGCCCCTCCCTCCCCTAGCAGTTTCCCTCAACTGCTAGTTTCCCTAGCAGTTTCCCTCCCCTGACAGTTTTCCACTACTGCCAATCTCTTTCTTATAGCATTATAATTGTTCAAGGTCACCTTATGAGTGAGAACATATGGTACATATACACAATGGAATATTATGCAGCCATAAAGAAGGACAGATATATGAACTTTGTAGCAACTTGGATGGATTTGGAGTTGATCATACTCAGTGTTTTTTGATTTTTTAAATGATAGCCATCCTGACGGGTGTGAGGTGGTATCTCGTAGTTTTGATTTGCATTTCTCTGATGATTGACGAGACTGAGCACTTTTTCCATGTATGCTGGCTACTTGATATCTTCCTTTGAGAAGAATCTGTTTATGTCCTATACCCACTTTTTAATGGGGTTATTTGTTTTTTCCTGTCAATTTGTTTGCATTCTTCGTGGATTCTGGATTTCTAGGACTTTGTTGGATGCATAACTTGCAAATATTTGTTTCCATTCTGTAGGTTGTCTCTTTATTCTCTTGATGGTTTCTTTCCTGTGCAAACAATTTTTAGTCTATCCGTATGTGATTTCTTTTAGTTTATGATGGTGATGTGCATTTTTAAAAAATTAATTCTTTAAAACTTCTGGAAATTACTTTGATGTGTGATGTGAAGCAAGGGGCAGATTCTTTTTATTTTTCCAAAATAACTAATTTTTTCAACATCACATAAAATATAATTATTGATTCTTTTCCATTGGTTTATGATCCTTCCTTGATCAAGTAAGTATCTAACATTTGTGTATACTAGTGTCTGTTTCTCTTTTTACTTACCTGTTAATTCTTCTATGGCATTGCTTTTTAAAGCTTCTTTTCTTGCCCTTCACATTTTTTAGAAGAACTTTTTCATGTTAAAAAATTCCATGGAATTTATCTAGATGCTTTGTTAAAGCTTTATTCTTTGGGGGTGAAAATCCAGACGTTTCTGCAAAGTTATTGTATCAAGTGGATAAAAAGTCAGTTTCATATTCTAACATACATTATCTATAAAATGTTGATAGTAATATTTGACAGGTTTGTTGGAAAGATGAACTAAAAATGTAAAAGATATAAAACACTTTGAACAATCATTGGTGTACAGTAGGTGATTATTAATCAAAATAATGAAGGAGCAATCACTCCTATTATTCATTGCCTTTAATCAGTGTTTCTTTTTATTACCTTCAGAGGTATTTGGCCTTTCCATCCTTATATGTGGCATCTGTCTTCTTTTATATGAATATTTTATTCCCTTAGCAAAATTCCACAGTCGTCTTCATATTAATCACACACTTTTTGGTTAGGTTTATTTCAAGATTTTTTATGCTTTATACTGTTATTTTGTTCAAACTGGTCTCCTACCACCTCCTCTTTTTGGTCACCAAGACTACATAGGCAAGACTTCAAAAATGTATATTTATCTTGTATCTGATTACTTTGTTGAGGTTTACAAAATTAAAGCATTTTCACTTGATTCTCACATAGGCTAGAAACGTTGATTTTATGTTCTTGTTTCTAGTTCAACAGAAGAATGAGCCTAATGTATTTTCTTGTTTTCATCATTATTTTTAATGGAAGCTCCTCTATCATTTTACTGTGTTATTGTGATGGATTGGATGTCATTTTAACATAGATATTTTTTTAACATGTCAAGAAAGCACCAGTTATGACTCTCAGGCTACAAACTTACACATGCAAGAAAAGTGACTGAAATAAATATATATATTGAGGTTTTATTCTGCCAGATGGCAAGACCTTAATCTCAGCTAATTTAGGATATTTCCTCTCTTTTTCCAGGTAACTTACATGTGCCAAGGCATGAGGGGACGTTGGATATCTGATCCTGTGCCATCTTCTCCTCCTCTCACTAATCCCTCTGCTTTTCTGCTCCCACTGCTGACCGAGTCATTCAGCTGTGAGGCAAAGTGGGAAAGTCTGGGCAGGGAGGAGCAGCAAAGTTTGGGTGTTCTTTCTCCTTTCCCTGTCACAGATTGTGTTGGTGTGGTAGAAAGCCTGGAGTGTTTGGAGAAATTTTCCTTGCCTGGATCCCCCTCCTCTTTCCTTGACAGCTTGTTCCCTACCATTGGGTTCACAAACCCCTAGCTGTGAGATGACATCAAAAATGGGGCAGGAAATTGTGGAGTGTTGGGAATGTGGGTGAGGATCCAGGTGACAATGGAGAGAGAGGAGAGGACAGAAGGAAAGAAAATTCCAGTAGCAAGTGGAAAGAGAGAGTAGGTCTGGGACAGCATGGGCTGACTGCTCTAAAACACAAGGAAATTTGCTGGCTATTCCAAGTGAGGAACATCCTGTATTTCAATTCGAAATCATAGAAAAGGAAAAAGTAGGTGTAACCCAAAGAGCTTCCCTTTTTCAACATTTGTGAGATACATTAATATATTTTCTTTAAATATTCTGAATACATGATGTGTGTGTATATATGTGTATATGTGTATCTGTAGTTTAAGCTCTCATTCTCGATGAGCCGTGTGTGTGTGTGTGTGTGTGTGTGTTTGTGTGTGTGTATGGGGACCCCAAAAAATCCTGAATTTATTTATAAACAATTGTATATTTATTCTTACATGTTTAAACTTCAGTCATCTTCATTATCCATTTGCTGTAATACACGTATCGAGATGCTTTTTCCACTGCTAAAAATAGTTTTTGAATTTGTCAATTTTGATTCCTTTTAGTGCTTCTGTCGGTTTTTGTTTCCCCTCTTCCACACTGGTAAAATATGTCCCTTTGAGGACTTTTTTCATCCAGGGAAATAAAAAAAAAAGGAGTCTCTTGGGGTGAGATCAGATGAATAGGGAGGGTGAGGCATAGAGAACATGCTGTTTTGAGTCAAAAACTGCTAAACACTCAGCATGGGGTGGGCAAGTATATTGTCACGGTGGAAGAAAAAGTCATCTGTTTGCCACAACTTGGGACTTTTCTTCTGCAAATCAAAACTTCCAGATAAAAACTTTGGTTGACTGTTGACTCTGGAGGAACAATTCTAAGTGTACTACAAGGGGCCTACCCTCCAAAAGATAATTCTGTTATTTTAAACATATATATACGTGTGTGTGTGTGTGTGTGTGTGTGTGTGTGTGTGTGTGTGTGTGTGTTTTAAAAAGTCATATATAAATCATATAAAAGACAATTAAAACGTAAATGCAAAGAACAGGTTTTGACATATTCCATTGATTCTGATACAAGTATCTGGGAAGGACAAAGGCAAATGATTTCTTTTGCCAGAGTGTGTTTAAACAGCAGAGTGTTCCAATTTCCTTTGGAAGAAAAGCCTGTTCTCCATACTACCTGCTCCTTGGAGAGGGCAGCAGGCAGGATGACTGCATTGGGTGACCACAAACAGCAGGGCAGTCTCCTTTCTCCAGATCACACATTGTCATTTATTTCTGAAGCTGCAGTTTGGGGCTATTATTTTTCCTGCTCTAACTGATTCAATCTGAGTCATGGGAAGCACGTTCTCATTGCTGTGGGGTACACTGCAGAGAGGCCACCCTTGCTTGTCCTGCACCATTAAGTTCTTGCTTGTGTCTTTCAGAAATGGTTTGGAAAGTCACAGCACAGATAAAAGGAGGGAAATGTGAGGGTTGTGCTTGGGAGGATTCAGACTAGGAGAAATGGAACTAATAAAGAAAGCTTTCTGGTTTTTTCCCCCTATTGGACAAATGTCCTTGATGAACAATGATATCTGTCTGTCTGTCACAGTTCTCAAGCAACCAAGGAGCCATTCAACAATGACATTCTCTCTTGACAAAGGATTCCATTTGAGGATGCCAGTTAATTCTAGGCTGAGGTGAGGGATGGGTGGGTCACCTTAGTCGCACAATGGCATTATCACATGTCAAAAATCCTTGGTCATTATCGCCCCCAAATACATTAGCTTACAACTCCTCAGCAAGCAATTGAAGGATATCATCCCAGTCATACAGAAGGGACACGATTTTCCAGGATGTGGGAGGTTTCTGTTCATTAAGAGCCCGCTGATGCTGAGCATAGCATGAAATTTTTAATTTGTGCAAAAGTGGCCCTGTGCTCAATAAGAGCTGCTGCCAAGGGGCTAGGACAAGGGCAATATAACTTGACGATATTAAAAGCTAGACTCGAATGGAAGTGTGGTACATTTCTCTCCCTTCCTCCTTTTTTTCTGTGCTTAATACGATTATTTCAAACATAAGCGTGGTACATTTAGAACATGGGAACAATGAATCAGAAACTCACTCTTTTGACCTCTCTTTTGCCTTAAAACATTAAAATTCAATTGATTTGCTGTAGGAATAATAATTCCATTCAAAAGAGACAAGAACCATAACATCAGTAAAACGATAGAAAAATGCAATTTGTTGCATTAGTGGCAAGCAACTGGAACACAATGTATTAGTGATTTACAAACCACCGTGTGTGTATTTATGTGCATGCTTTGTATTAAGAAGAAATGCACAAAATGGAAGGACATTGGGAAAAACACACATTTTCATTGGGATCAATCCTTTTATTTGAGAGTCCTTCTATTGCTGTAAGTTATCAAAATCATATTTGCCTCTGTAACTGCAGCTTGCAGTAAAATCCATTTTCAGCTCTTCTGAATTCAGCTCACATAACCTTCTTCTAGGCTACAAGGAGGTTCAAGCTGTTCTAAAATAGTCATCACGATATATTACACTCTGTTCCCTGTAGCTTTTGTTCCCAGTTGCATGTGATACTGTAATTGTGAAAGAAAATTTAAAATATATGCTGACTTTACACATGGAAAGGTTGTAGTTTCATTTGTTCAAAGCATTCTTGAATATTCCATCAGAAATCTAGTATGAATAGTCTAGGACAAAAGTAACATTTCAAAAGAGGACATATCAGATTAGTACTTCTTTTATGTCAGAAGCACCTTAGGAGAAAAACATTTCTTGAGATTTTGGCTTGTTTTATATATGGAAAACAGAAAATTGAAGCCAGTGATTTAAACCTTAAAGGTGTACTGTATCTATCTATATCACAAAAGCAAAAGCATTTTGTCTAAGTACACATTAATTTTTTTAAGAATTATATTCTTAATTGGAGATTGTATTGATTGCATTTGTAAATAATGATGAAAAACATAATACATGATATTTCAGATTAAATGTTCAGAATAAAATTACCCTATTTTTTGGATGTTGCAGATTATCGGGAAATACCTACTTTAAGAGGATTAGAAAAACAATGAAGGGAAAACACATACTTTCATATTTATGTCTTCCTTCATATTCTAGGGAAAACTCAATGTTTTCTCCAGGAATCGGCTTCTGTTCCTTACACGCATTTTTGCTTCATGTCTTTCAGACTCCACACTTCTTTTGTGTTCTTCACTCTTCCCTTCTCTATCCGATCAGTTGCAAGTCCTATCTCATCTTCTATTGTAAAACCACTCTCCTCCATAGAGTCTCAGAATTCTATATCTTTGAAGGAGGCTCTTATAGACCAATTTTTCTAAAACTTTTAATGTAGCAGACACTTTTCTCTAAATATCTCATAGAAACTCCCAAATTAACAATAATGATAATGCAGTATTGGTGGTAGTGGGAATCTGCTGGGGGCGGGGGCACACCTCATCAGCACAGATACCTACACAATGAACATTTGTATACCAAGTCTTGAATTGTACCACACATCTTTAAAATAAAAAAATTAAAAGTAAAAAAAAATTTTAATTAAAAATACCCAAAAAACCAATAGTGATAAAAATAAAACAGATAACAAAATTTGGTTTAGTTGAAGCGAGAGTGGAGGGGAACAGACTCCTCTACCTATTAGGTTCACTCATGCTATTGTTTTCACAGTTGCTTTGTGTAACCCTAGGGATCCTGGGATGGAGGAAATAAAGCTCTAGAGAGATTAAGTGACTTGTCTAGTGTCATGAAGCCAGTTAGTGCAGTGCTAGAATTAGAAGTCAAGTTAAAGTCCTTTTTCAGTTCTCTGAAAGTTCCTTGTTAGTCCACCTAAAAACTTTTTCCCTTCCCTATTTACTCAATGGCACAACTATGCCCCCAATAGTAAACCAGTCACCGTTCACCAGATAATGACCACTTACTCCTTGTCTACCTATATATCTGCAATTAGAATTAAACGGGAGATGCTATCACAGCGTTATTTGAAATACAGAATGAAGTCAGAATTCTGATTATATAGTTTGACAATGAGGAATAGCTTTGCCAATTCGATTTATATGATGGATATTTTCAATATAACTTTGTAAATGCTTTTTAAAAAACTTCATGTTGCAGGTTTAACTCAATTCATTGAAAGCATGTCAACAATATTGAATATAATTACAATATTTTAGTTTCCCCAGCCTTTTCTGAGTATATTAGGTTAAAGAATATGCCTCCAAGTGAAAGACTGAGAGGTATAATTAGTCGTCTTTTGATCAATCTTGGAAAAGTCTTTTTGATATATTTCCCAGAAACTGAGAAATTGATGTCTCTAATGATGGGTAACAAATCTCTTCACAATTCAGGATGATTTCCATTTCTTTGCTTTCAGCAAAATTGAGGAAGACCTAATTGACTTGTCAGCTGATGAATCACAAAAATAATATTTGAAGATGTGCCACTGTGTAGTTTTGGCATGTAAAGTAGAAGATATTAAAAACGTTGAATGACATTTTTATAGAAAATTTTTCTTCAATTACATCTATTTTTATAGGTGAACAAAGATTCACAGAGCTTACAAAAAACACATTAGAACTGATACTAAACCCCGTCTCTTTATACCAACAAATAATATTCATCCACCAAAACAGATACTAAAAACAGAAATTAAAAATCCCCATCCATCCTTTTAAGGAAATAATTTCTAATTTTTTTATGTTTAAAATTTTAAATGTATTTAAATGTATGTACTAATCATTATTATAATAATGTCATCATTACTAATCTATATACTAATCATTATTAAAATAACAACACAATCCAGAAAGAAAAATTTTACCTTCAAGAGCATTATGAATTCATGAATTTTTACACATATATTTTGTTGAAGAGAAATAATTTTAAAGTATAAAAATATCTTACATGAAGATATTCTGTGGGAAAAGTGGAATGAAAATATAAGTTCAAAGAGAAAGAAGAGCCATGTAAAATTTCTGAGCACTGAATATAAGTTTGTTCATAATACATCTTTTCAGTGGATGGTATTGGGTGTAAATAGCTTTGGTGTTTAGATATTTCCTGGATACGCTATTCCATTATTTTTCAATCTATATTTTGTATTATTTTAAACTGTCAGTATTTATGTTTAACTAGTAATCAGTTTCTTTGCAAATACATATTTAAATTTAAAATGAGAGCATTTACATGTGAATTGACAAGGTGTGAAAGTATCCATAGTTTTTTAAATAATTTTTTTAAGCCAGGCTCGGTGGCTCAGCCTGTAATCCCACGCCTTTGGGAGGCTGAGGTGAGTGGATTGTCTGAGCCCGTGGGTTCGAGACCCGCCTGGGCAGCGAGACCTCATCTCTACAGTAAATCAAAAAATCAGCTGGGTGTGGTAGCGCATGCCTGTAATTCTGGCTACTTGGAAGACTGACGCGGAAGGCTTGCCAGAGCCCAGCAGGTCGAGGCTGCGGTGGCCGGAAACGACCACTGCACTCCAGTCTGGGCAACAGAGTGAGACTCCATCTCAAAAATAATAATAATAATAATAATTTTTTAAAGGGATACAAAATCAAAACCTTGGAAATTTTCTGGTCTAGAAGCACTGAGTGACACAGCCTCCATCTGCCTGACTTATCTGTTGCCTGACTCTCATGGACTGTCTTCTTCCAAGATACACTGGTCCTTTTTCAGTTCTCTGAAAGTTCCTTGTTAGTCTGCCTGAAAACTTTTTCCCTTCCCTATTTACTCAATGGCACAACTATGCCCCCAATATTAAGCCAGTCACCCTTCACCAGATAATGACCACTTATTCTTCTGAACTAAGCTTCAGTGATAAGTCTCAGGGAAGTCTCTCTAAGTCGTTCACCATCATTACATTCCCTATGCTACCCCCTACCTCAATAACAACTTGATCTTTTGCCTCTGTATTTCTTATCACAGTTGTGGATTTTAAAATCATTTTTTTAAATTGTGAGTCCCATAAAGGCAGGAACTGACTCTATCTTGCTTAATGCTGTATCCCCAAGGCAGTACAGCACAGAGATGAGTGCATAGAAGCATCTCAATATTTATTGAATGGTTGAATGCACTATACAACTTATTCTTATTTAGCAATATGAGATCACTGATACATGTAGACTCTGATTATTCATTTAAGGAGGAACAGACTTGTATATTTGTGAAAGATCTCAAGAAAACCTTACAAGAAATTACGTGGATCAAATACAATTATGTGTAAGAATGGACGTCGAAGGAACCATAATCAATATCAAATGCTGATTATTACTTGTAAACTTCCTGTATCAGTTTGGGGTCTCTGAGACATTGTCATCAAGATGGGATTGGGATTAGATATGCAGGAGATTTATCAAGGAATTGCTTGTGCAAGATAAGGGGGGCAGAGAGGAGGAGTAGGGGGGAAGAACCTGCAGACTGTGCTGCAAAGCTGACCCTGGGAAAGGAGAAAGGAAGGAGGATGTGGCAGTAAGCGTCTCAGGTGGCAGTGGAGTCTACAAATATGTCAGGCAGATGAGAATTCTCCAGCCCAAGTCACCTGCTGGAGGAGTCTCCCATCCTATGGGAACGGACTTGCCCTAGTGCCCCAGTCACGCACTGTCAAGCCTCAGACAGTCTAGGGAAGCACGGCTCTGGTGCAAATGTGGTGATGCAACCAGTGAGCTACAACTGGGGCTGTTGGTTCACTCTGCTCCTGACACCAAGAGAGTCAGTGCATTCTCATGGCCACTGCACTCAAAATTTAGAGAAGCATCATCTGCACCACCATATTCTAATTTATATGTCAGAAAACTCTCTGCAGGGCTGGGGTGGGATTTATATTCTCTGATTTCCAGTTGTAAGGCATGGGTGTATTTTTCTTTGACCAAGGGTGAATCCTTTCAATCAGTGCCCCTCAGCTTCCTGGCCTAACTGCTGTTAGCCATTGACTGATTACATATTCCTGGCAACACAGATCTCACTTCTTAGCGGTAACCAGTCTGTTTACTACTGGAACTGACACATAATCTTTGTTTGCTCCAATACAGGTTAGAAAACAGTAAAAAAACAAATGAAGAATAAAAGCACACCTTTTGCAAATAGTCCTTCATTGTTGTAAAAGTTCTATGGGAGAACCACCAAAATATAACAAGTAATAGGAATTCAAAGGAAAAGAAATACAGAAGAATTTAAGTTTGAGACTCTCCAATTCCATTAGCTGATAACAGCTACCTGGCAGCAAGCTCCACTTTGGAGAAGTGTGGAGAGCCTGCGGATAGTATGTTAATGCTCAGAGGGACCAGAGAAGAACAGCTCGTGCCTTCTTCTTGGGGCTCCATGTATCTTTAGTAGCTACAACTGAATCATTAGTTTCATTTGTCTCTAGAAGAGTTTTGTTAACGGTTCTGCTACTATCCATTGTTAAGCTATGCTCGGAGAAGCGATTTTGAGTATAATCCCCATGGCGATGCCACCTGGGTCAATTTGTACTCTTGCACTTGCATGACCTGGACTTCACAGGCCTTGATTTTAGGTCCAGCTCTGTAGTATCTTCTGGAGATATGTAATTATGAATCAATCACATCGAGCACTATTACTAATCACACGGAGGTCTAATATTAAAATAAAAATGAGAGATAAAAATCTTTCAGATTTGCTTCCTCGCTGGTTATCTGACATTATTTCTTCAGGGCAGACCATTTTGAGAGACTGTAAAATTATTAATACATGAAGAATATCCCAGTTATTCTTTTTCCTTTTTCTATTATGACTCTTTATTTGGGGGCCTTTTGAAGTAAAGAATAGATTGGGAAATGCAAAAAAAAGAGCTGCTTTCCATGTATTTACAACTTGTTTGTTTACACCACTTATTTGCAGTATCAAAGGAATATAAAGGCCTCTGGTCATGACAAAAGCAGAAACTTCTCCTGATGTCCCTTGTGTCTTATGGATTGCCATGATGATAGGAGAGGGATAGAATTGGGAGAGGACTGGAACTCACTGTAATGTCTGTAGTTTATAAAATCCACATGAATACTTATTTCTGACTAGGATATTGACTGATTCCCATTTTGCGAAGGACTTCTTTGTCTAAAAAAATCTCCCAGCATCTACTCAGGGTTCTGCCCCCTCGTGTATTCCTTTAGGTTCCCCCATGACTTAGAGATTGTGGTTAATGAGGAACACATTCTTGTATTTGTAACAATGAAGAATGAAAACCATCACACATTTTCTGGGCTGCCTGAGGTGGTTAATGGTATCAGACAGGAAATGTGACGGAAAAACTCACAGCGAGGGGCCCTCTTCAGCTGCCCTCTTACAACACAATACTGTTACTATCTGGAGAAAAAATATGCTTCCTGTTGGGATGGGAGGGGAAGGGAGCGGGAGAGCACTCTAACCATCACGGCCACAGCAAGCAAACAGCAGAACAGACTGAAGCAAAGGGAAGCCTTTTGTGTTCATCAGTCGTGATGGCTTTGTCCTCGGTGGTTGTGCATGAACACAGGCATGAACCAAGAGTAAGAGCTATGTGTGACCCAACACAAGGAACTCTGGAAGGAGGCAGAGCAAAGGGAAGAGGGTCAAGAACAACAGGGCTAACAGCAGAGGATCCAGGCAACAACTTCCCAGACGTGACGTCCTCCTCAGTCTGGTCAAGACTATTTCTTTAGCTGTGGTTCATGGAGCACTAGTTCTGTGAGATATTTTCATATAACACACTACAAAGAAGGTTTCGTAGTTAAGTAATTTGGGGAAATGCTACCGACCATATCCTTTCAGATGGAAATGTGTAATACACATTAGCTGTATGATATGAAGAAAATGGTCTACCTTTTAGACAAATAACTTTAAAAAATAACCTTTACATAAACTTGATGTTTCTCCAACTTTTTGAATATAGAGTGTTATTTTTTTGTTGTTCATTTTATTATTAACATCTCAAAGAAAGCATGTCCTGTTTAGTACAGTTTGAGTTCTGTTCATGGGTATTAGCTATGTGTTCTGACAATTAAGTTTGGGACCTTGCAACCGTGTCCTTACGTTGGCAGCACTGTATTAACAACTCAGTAAGGTTTTTTAACCTTGATACATCAGTGTCTCACAGAAATATTTGACTGTGTCTTGCTGAGTGGCATTCATTAGTGTTGGTACATGTTTTTGTGTGCTACCTATAGAATGTCAGAGCTTTAATTAAAGCAGTGGACAAAATGAAATTTTTTAATTTAATTAATTTCTTACTAAGTTTAGCAAGAGTGGAAGTTAAATCAGGCAAGAGTGGAAGTTAAACATATTAGTTCAAGTTTATGGGATTAAGGCCATGAAGAAAGTGGCAGTCTACAAATGGATTAAACTGTTTTCTGAGGAGAAAGTGTCACTGATGAAGAGAGGTCAGAACAGCCCCTAACAAGCAGAACTGACAAAATCATTGCAAAAATTTGTTGAATTGTGCACCAAAATCATCAGCTGACTGTAAGAAGCATAGCAGACCAAAAAAAAAAACATCAATAAGAGAAACAGAAAAATCTGAACTGAAAATCTTGTCATGAGTAAGGTGTGTGCAAAAATGGTCCCAAAATAACTCTTGCATCACAACAATGCACCGGTTCACACAGCACTGTTTGTGAGGGAGTTTTTAGCCAGTAAACAAATAACTGTATTGGAACACACTCCCTACTCACCTGATCTGGTCCCCAATTACTTTTATTTCCTAAGATAAAGGAAATATTGAAAGGAAGACATTTTGGTGACATTCAGGACATCAAGGGTAATATGATGACAGCTCTGATGGCCATTCCAGAAAATGAATTCTAAAATTGCTTTGACAGGTGGACTAGGGGTTGGCATCAGTGCATAGCTTCCCAAGGGGAATACTTAAAAGGTGACCATAATGATAGTCAGCAGTGGGGTATGTAGCACTTTTTCTAGTATGAGTTCATGAACTTAATCATCAGACCTAGTGTAGAGGAGAATTTGATACCAGAGCCAAGTGCAGAGCCCTTAGAGTTTTTTGTTTTGTTTTGTTTTGTTTTGTTTTGTTTTGTTTTGTTTGAGTTGGAGTCTTACTTCGTCGCACAGGCTGGAGTGCAGTGGCATGCTCATGGCCACCCCAACGTCGACCTGCTGGCTCTGGCCATCCTTCCACCTCAGCCTTCCAAGTAGCTGGAACTACAGGCGCATGCTACCACACCAGCTAAGTTTTGATTTCTTGTGGAGACATGGTCTTGCCAGGTTCCCCGGGCTAGCCTCAAACTCGCAGCCTCAGGCAATCCACTTGCCTCAGCCTCCCAAAGTGCTGGGATTACAGGCTGAGCCACCAAGCCGGCCTACAGTTCTTTTATATGTGCCCAACCCTAGTAGTTTATTAGGATTATCTGGTACAGTTTCTGAAAAATGTCCATTCTCAGGTCTGTCTATTTTCAGACATAGTCTAAGAAATCTGAATCCAGACATTAGGGCCTCAGGATCTATATTTCTAAAATATTTTCCAGGTGAGTCTTATAACACATCAGCATTTATAAACCACTGATTAAACTGTAGAGTGTGGGTTTTGATTGTTCCAATAAAACTTTTGTTGGCTCTGTAAATTCCAGGTTAGATAATCCATGTGGGTAGTATCAATTATACACTCCTAAACTGGATGCATTCTACTATAGAGTCCATATTCTCATGCCCAAAGTAGACAAGACCAAGTAATTTTTTTCTTTCCAGAATTCTGCTTTAACAAGATTAACTTTTGCCTGAATGAGTTACCTTTTATTTTTAACTTGAAGAAAACCACCTAGTTTTATTGAAGGAATCATATGACAAAGATAGGAAAACATACAAAATAATCTTCTATGTTCTCAATTCAGTAAAGAGGAATTTTATCTAGGTTTCCTTGGTAGACCAAACTGCCCTTTGAGTATTTCAGTGGGCATGACTCTCACTATAGAGCACAGAGTGGCATTTCAGTGCAGGGAAACCTGCAAGGTTTACAGGGAAATCATCTGCTCCAGAGCATTTTCGAAGTTTGCACTGTTACATGGCTTGGCTTTATCATATACTTGACAGTGATGAAGCAAGAGGGTTGACAGCTCTGATGCAGTTACTGTCCACAGATTTCTTAAACTCAACTAAGGAATTATGGTTCTATGGTCAGAAACAATAGTATCTAGTAACTGTTATGTTGCCAGTAATGGCTCAGAGCAGTGACGGTTACAGTAGAGTAGATGGGATTAGACATTAAGAAAAGACTCTATTAAATTAAAAATATTTAGAATGTTTTAGCAAACATTCTATGTTATCAATTCATTTTATCACCAAGATTTCTTGGTCTGGCTCAATGGAGAAGAATGAGCATCTGGAATGCTATTCAAAGTAACCTTGCATGCGATTTTTTCCCGCCTGTGGCCTTTTATATATGAGAATTATTTAAATTCAAGGAAACACATCTGAATCTACCAGAAGACCCCAAAGACTTTTAGGAGAGAGTTTTGCTTCTGAAGCAGAAATTTTAAGGTAGAAAAGCAATGTACTACTTTAAGGCAGTGCTTCTGAAACTTTAGCATACATGCAAGTCATCTGGGATCTTGTTAAAGTCCTGTTTTTTGAGAAGGGCAGGGATGAGGCCTGAAACTGTGCATTTCTTACAAGTCTCAGATGATGCTGATGTTCCATGGATCACACTGAGTCACTATACAAATTCCTTCCAAGGAATTTGAAGAATTTTCCTTTTTTGAAGCATACTTTTTGATATTGGTAGTATTTGGTTTCAGTTAGTGATACTACATTATTGACATAAGGTGGACACAGGAATTATTTACATATGCTTATTGGGTTATAATTAGTTCTTTTATTTTTAATGTCTTTTTGTGTGCAGTTCTGAGGTAAACTTAATTTAATTATAAATGTAAATTTATTTCTTGGCCTACAGGACTGCACACCCCTGCTCCTCTGGGCACCTTTTACCCTGCCCAAACAGCGGCAGCCCAGCCCAAAAGGTGCCATAGCCAAAGGGGTTGGGAAGTCACCTCACATTTCATGCTGGAGGAGTGGGAGGACTTGGGGATGCCCCCCACACACACAAACCTTGACAGCAAGAAGCCATGACTCATCCCAACCCCAAATCCTGCATCCTGGTGGGAAGTGGCTACCTTCTCCCAGCTCTTCACACTTAACAGGGCATAGTTTCGTAGTTATTGATTGCACAGAATAAATTAGTTCTGGCAAACAAATTCCACATTTTTTTTCAGTTTGACATTTTGTTTTAATTTTGCGTTTCTTCCTGGGTTCTTTGTCATGTTTGGAAAAATTTTTTCATCCAAGATTAGAAAAATACTCATATTTTCTTCTTATATGTTTTCATTTGTATATACACATAATTAAATTATGGAGGTAAAATTTATAGACTCCCAAGTTCACCCATTTCAAGTGTACAATTCAACTTTTCTTGAATCCAGAGTTGTACAACCATTACCACAGTCTGGTTTTAGAACATTTCCATCACATGACATTGTTTATGCCATTTGCAGTTATTACATTATGATTTTGATCTGTATGAAATTTGGGTAATAGATGTGGGGTAGGAACCCAGTTCTATTTTTTCCCAAATGGCTATCCTTTTGCCCAACAGCTCTGTTTCACAGAGTTGAAATGCCACCTTTTAAAATCATAAACTAAATTTTTTTTATATATTTGCGTTCAGGTCAACATTTTACTCTATTCCATTAGCATATTTATTAATGTTATAACCATATTTTTTTTCATTTTAATTTTTGATTCAGAGTCTCACTCTGTAGGCCAGACAGACTGAAGTGCTGTGGCTTGATCACAGCTCACTGCAGCCTTGACCTCCTGGGCTCAGGCAATCCTTCAGCCTCAGCTTCCCAAGTAGCTGGGACTACAGGTATGTGCCACCATACCCAGTTAATTTTTTTTATTTTACATGCTGCCCAGTTTGATCTTAAACTCCTGGGTTCAAGCAACCCTTCTGACCTGATCTCTCAAAGTGCTGGAATTATAGGTGCAAACCACTACACCAGCCCCTATAAAGCAATATTTCTTAAAGGAGTTATGCATATAACTTAGGAAAAACTTTATCAGACTTATTGAAAGAGGAATGCATTTTTATTTCGGTAACAACTTCTATTCCTATGACAATTTAGATAATATAAAGAGGCAAAAAGAAATATATTAAAGTAATCATAAGCTTATCACTCAGATAAGCTCTGTTAACATCTTATTGTATGTTATTTCGGTCTTATTAAACACACATGTGTCTTTTCCAAGATAAAAATGAGATAATACCATTTCATAGCTTGATACTTTCAACAATACAATTTTTTATTATTATTTTTTCCTCTTTTAATTTTTATTTTAAGATTGTGGGGTACAATTAGGGCTAGGTGTACAAATATTCACCATGCTAGTACCTTTATTGATGAAGTATGCCCCCCACCTTCCCCAGGCAGATATCGACTACTGACAGTCCCACCTTCCCACCCGCCCACCCCACCCCCCAACAGTTTCCCGCTACTTTCAATCCTTTTCTTATAGTAATATGGTAGTTGTTCAAGGTCCACTTATGAATGAGAACATGTGATATTCAGTTCTTTGTTTCTGTGAGAGTTCACTCAGTATTACAGACTCTAATTCCATCCAGGTTGCTGAGAAGTTCATGATTTTGTCCTTCTTTATGGCTGTGTAGTATTCCATTGTGTATATGTATCACATTTTTAAAATCCAGTCCTCTTTTGATGGGCAGCATGGTTGGTTCCATGTTCTTGCTATTGTGAACAATGCTGCAATAAACATACATGTGCAGGCATCTTTTTCATAGAGTGACCTGAGTTCTTCCGGGTATATTCCTAGTAAAGGAATTGCAGGATCATATGGAAGGTCAATTTTTAGAACTTTTTGGAATCGCTACTCTGATTTCCAAAGAGGCTGTAGTAGTTTACACTCCCACCAACAGTGTAAAAGTGTTCCCTTTTTGCCACATCCTCTCCAGCATCTGTTATTTTTTTGAGTTATTGATGATGGCCATCTTGACTGAAGTTAGGTGGTCTCTTGGTGTGGGTTTGATTTGCATTTCCTTGATGACTAGTGAGGCTGAATATTTTTTCATGTATCTGTTGACTGCTTGTGTGTCTTCTTGTGAGAAGTGTCTATTCATGTCTTTTGCCCACTTTGTAATGGGGCTGTTTGTGTTTTTCTTTTCAGCATGTTTGAGTTCCTTGTAGATCCTAGATGTTAGACCTTTGTCAGACATGGAGTTGGCGAATATTTTTTGCCAGTCTGTGGACTGTCTCCCTGCTCTCTTGATGGTTTCTTTGACTTTGCAGAAGCTTGTCAGTTTAATGAGGTCCCACTTGTCTATCTTATCTCTTATGGCATGGGCACTTCAGGTTTTGATCAGGAATTGGTTGCCAGTTCCAAATTCCATAAGAGTGTCTCCTGCATTTTCTAAGGTTCTTACAGTTAGAGGTTTTACATTTGGGTCTGTGACCCATTTAGAGTTAATTTTTGTGTATGGGGATAGCTAGGGGTCTTGTTTCAATCTTCTGCATATAGTCAGCCAGTTTTCCCAACACCATTTACTGAATAGGTTCTCCTCTCCCCAGTGGTGGGTGGTGGAGGCTTTGTTGAAGATGAGTTGGTTGAGAAATTGAGGTTTTGCTTCTGGAATCTCAATTCTATTCCATTGATCTATACCAATACCAGGCCGTTTTGATTACTCTAGATTTATAATGTAGTTTAAAGTCTGGGAGTGTGATATCTCCTGCTTTGTTTTTGTTGTTGTTGTTGTTGTTTTGCTGATGATTGTTTTGGCTATTCTTGGTCATTTGTGCTGGAATTATAGGTGTAAACCACTATGCTGGCCCCCATAAAGCAATATTTCTTAGAGCAGTGGTGCATATAACTTAGGAAAAACTTTATCGGACATATTAAAAGAAAAATGCATTTTTATTTCGGTAACAACTTCTATTCCTATGAAAATTTAGATAATATAAAGAGGCAAAAAGAAATAAAGTACTCATAATCTCATCACTCAGATAAGCTCTGTTAACCTCTTATTGTATGTCATTTCAGTCTTATTAGACACACATGTGTCTTTTCCAAGATAAAAATGAGATAATACCATTTCATAGCTTGATAACAATACAATTTGTTTTTAATATGTTCACATCCATTTTTTTGCCATTTTAACTCTTTTTTCCCCCATTTTTATTTTAGACTCAGAGGGTCCACGTGTGTGTTTGTTACGTGGACATATTGTGTGGTGGTGGGGATTGGATCTCAAGTGGCTCATCTTCCAGTCAGTGAACATTATTCCAACAAGGAATTTCTGAACCCTAACCCTTTCTCCACTTCCCTCTTTGTTGGTGTCCCATGTGTCTGTTATTTTCATCTTTGTGGCCATTTAGCTCTCACATTTGGGTGAGAACATACAGTGTTTGGCTTTCTGTTTCTAAGTCAGTTCACTCAGGATGATGATCTCCAGCTCCATCCGTGTTGCTGTAAAGGACATGAGTCCATCCTTTTTTATAACTGTGTAGTATTCCATGATGTATATATGCCACATTTTCTTTATCCAGTCAGTTGTTGGTGGGTACTCACATTGGTTCCATGATTTTGCTGTTGTGAATAGTGCTGCAACAAACACACGCATACAGGTATCTTTTTCAACATTTTTGACTTCTTTTTCCTTGGGTAGTTCACTAGTAGTGGGATTGCTTGGTAAAATAGTAATTCAACCTTTAGTTCTTTGAGAAATCTCCATACTGTTTTTCACAGAGGTTGAACTATTTTACACTCCTGCCAACAGTGAATGAGCGTTCTCTTTCTCCCCAGCTGCACCAACATCTGTTCTTTCATTTTCTAGTTGTAGCCATTCTGACTAGTGTGAGGTGATATCTCATTGTAGTTTTATTTGCATTTCTCTGATGGTTAGTGATGCTGACCATTTTTTCATATATTTGTGGGCTACTTATGTCCCTTCCTTTTTTTTACATTTTGTTTATTTTATTTTAGATTCGGGGTACATATGCACGTTCATTACATGGACATATTGTGTAGTGGTGGGGATTGGGTCTCAGGTGGTTCATTCTCCAGATAGTAACATTGTGCCCCATAGGTAGTTTCTGAACCTTAATCCCCTTACTCCCTTATTGGTGTCCACAATGTCTATCATTTCCATCTTTGTGACCTTTAGCTTCCATATGAGTGAGAACATGCAGTGTTTGGTTTTCTGTTTTTGAGTCAGTTCATTCAGGATGATGATTTCCATCCATGTTGCTGCAAAGGACATGATTTCTTTTTTTCTTTTTTTTTTTTTTTTTTTTGTATGGCTATGTAGCATTCCATGGTGCATATATACCACATTTTCATTATACACTGATTGGTTGACGGGCATTTAGGTTGATTCCACATCTTTGCAATTGCGAATTGTGATGAACATGTGGGTACAGGTGTTTTTTAAAATACAACAGCCTCTGTTTCTTAGGGTAGATATCGAGTAGTGGGATTGCTGGATCAAGCGGTAGATCTACTTTCAGTTCTCTGAGTGATCTCAGAGAACTACCGCTTTTGTTAGAGATTGTACTAATTTATACTCTCACCAACAGGGCACAAGTGTTCCCTTTTCTCAAATCCATGTCAGCATCTGTTGTCTTTTGATTTTGTGATAATGCCCATTCTGACTAGTATAAGGTGGTATCTCATTGTGGTTTTAATTTACATTTTTCTGATTATGAGTGATGTTGCACATTTTTTCATATGCTTGTTGGTCATTTGTATATATTCTTTTGAGAGATGTCTGTTCATGTTTGCCCACCTTTTAATAGGGTTATTTGCTTTTTTCTTGCTGATTTGAGTTCTTTGTAGATTCTGGAAAATAGTCCCTTGTCGGACGTATAGCTTGCAAATATCTTCTCACATTCTGTAGGTTGCTATCTGCTCTGTTGATTGCTTCTTTGGCTGTGCAGAAGTTTTTTAGTGTAATTAAGTCCCACTTACTTATTTTTGTTTTATTTGCATTTGCTTTTGGGGTTTTAGCCATAAATTCCTTGCTTAGGTTGATATCCATAAGAGTTTTTCCTAGGTTTTCTTTTAGGATTTCTATGGTTTCAGGTCTGACATTTAAGTCTTTAATCCATCTTGAGTTAATTTTTGTATTTAGTAAGAGATAGGGATCAAGTTTCCTTTTTCTGCACATAGCTATCCAATTTTTCACCTCCATTTGTTCAGTAGGGTGTCCTTTTTCCCCCAGTGTATGTTTTTGTCTGCTTTGTCAAAGATCATTTGGTTGTATGTATTTGGATTTATATATGAATTATCTATTCTGTTTCATTTCTCCATGTATCTGCTCTTGTACCAATACTATGCTGTTTTGGTTACAACCTTATAGTATAATTTGAAGTCAGGCATTGTTCTTTTTTGCTTAGGATTGCTTTGACTATTCTGGCTCTTTTTTGGTTCCATTTGAATTTTAGAATTTTTTTTAATTCTATGAAAAATGACATTGGTACTTTGATAGGGGTTGCATTGAATCTGTAGATTACTTGGGTAATATGGTCATTATAATAATGTTGATTCTTTCAATCCATGAGTTTGGGATGTTTCTCCAATTGTTTGTGTCCTCTGCAATTTATTTCATCAGAGTTTTGTAGTTCTCCTTGTAGAGATCTTTCACTTCCTAGGTTAAATATATTCCTAAGTATTTTAACTTTTTGACCATTATTGTAAATGGATTGAGTTCTTGATTTGATTCTCAGCTTGGTCGCTATTGGTGCATAGCAGTGCTACTGATTTGTGTGTATTGATTTTGTAAACTGTAACTTTATCAAATTTATTTTTCAAGTCTGGGAGTCTTTTGGAGGAGTCTTTGGGAGACTCTAGATACAAGATGATATTGTCAACATACAGAGATAGTTTGATTTCTTATTTTCCAATTTGGATACCCTTTATTTATTTTTCTTTCCTGCTTACTCTGGCTAGGACTTCCACTACAAAGTTAAATAGTAGTGGTGAAAGTGGGCACTCTTGCCTTGTTCCAGTTCTGAGGAGGACTGTGTTCTACTTTTCTCCATTCAGGATGACATTGACTGTGGGTTTGTCAAATACAACTTTTATTATTATGAAGAATGCTCCCTTTATGCCTATTTTGCTGAGGGTTTTTATCATGAAGGGATGCTAGATTTTATCAAATGTTTTTTTCTGCATCTATTGAAATGATTATATGATTATTGTTTTTAAATTTATGTTGTGGATTATATGTATTGACTTGCTGTTGTTGGTCTCCTGCCTTGCATCCCTGAATAAAACCCACTTGGTTGTGGTGTATTATTATTACTTTTTATGTGCTGTTGAATTCAACTTTCTAATATTTGTTAAGGATTTTGGAGGAACTCAAATCATCCTACAAAAAAGATACTTGCACATGTATGTTTGTTGCAACTCTATTCACAATAGCAAAAACATGGAACTAACCATGTTGCCCATCGAAGCTGGACTGGATAAAGAAAATATGGTACATATACACAAGGGAATATTATGCAGCCATGAAGAAGGACAAATATATAGACTTTGCAGCAACTTGGATGGATTTGGAGTCAATCATACTCAGTGACCCATCATAAAAACAAAGAACAGAGTTCCATATGTTCTGACTCATAAGCGGACCTTGAGCAATTATAATACTAGGAGAAAGTGTCTGGCAGTAATGGGAAACTGTCGGGCGTGCGGGGGATGGGATTGGCAGTTGAGAGAAACTGCTAGGGGAGGGAAGAACACCTCATCAACAAGGGTACCTGCATAATCAATGTTTGTATACCTAACCCTGCATTGTAACTCACATCTTTATAAAATAAATAAATAAATAAATAAATAAATAAAGGATTTTCACATCTATGTTCATAAAGAATAATGGTCTGTGATTTTCTTTTTTCCTTGTGTCTTTTCCTGGCTTTGGTATCAAAATGATACTGGCCTCATATAATGAATTAGAGAGAATTCTTTCCTCTTCAATCTGGTGGAAAAGCTTCAGTAAAATTAGTACCAGTTCTTTTTTGAAGATAATGTAGAATTCAGCTATGAGTCCATCAGATCCTGGACTTTTTATTGTTGTTGTTGGGAGACCTCTAACTACTGTTTCAATCTTGCTACTGCTCTCGGTCTGTTCAGGGTTTCTATTTCTTCATGATTTAAGGTTGAGGGTTGTATGTCTCCAAGAATGTAACAATTTTCTCTACACTGTCTACTTTGTCTGCATAGAGGTAATAATAGTCTGGAATGATCTTGAAATTTCTGTCATATCAGTGTAATGTCTCCTTTTTCATTTCTGAGTGAGCTAATTTGAGTCTTCTCCCTTCTTTTCTTAATTAATCTAGCTAGTAATATATCAATTTTGTTTATCTTCTCCAAGAACCAACTTTTTGTTTCATTGATCCTTTGTGTTGTTTTTTTAAATTTCAATTTCATTTAGTTCGGCTCTGATATTCACTATTTCATTCCTTTTGCTAGCTTTTGGTTTGGTATGTTTGTGTTTTTCTATTTTCTTGAGGTGTGGTGCTAGGTTGTCAATATGAGATCTTTCAGTCTTATTATTGTAGACCTCAAGCACTACAAGTTTCCTCTGAGCACAGCTTTGGCTGTGTCCCAGAGGTTTTGATAACTTGTTTCCTTGTTGTCATTGTTTCAAGGAATTTTAAATTTCCATCTTGATTTCATTGTTTACCATAGGATCATTCAGGAACAACTTGCTTAATTTCCATGTCTTTGTTTGGTTTCACAAGTTCTTCTTGGAGTTAATTTCTAGTTTTATTCCACTGTGGTTTGAGAGGGTGCTTGATATGACTTTGATTTTTTAAATGTATTGAGACTAGATTTGTGGTCTATCATATGGTCTATATTAGAGAATGTTCCATGTGCTGAAAAGAATAATGTATATTCAGTAATTTTGGGATGGAATGTTCTGCAGATGTCTGTTAGTTCCATTTCCTCTAGAGTCCTGTTTAACCCCAGTGTTTCTTTTTTTACTTTCTTCCCTGATGATTTGTCTATTGCTGTCTATGGAGTGTTGAAGTCTCCCACTATTTTTGTATTGGTCTATCTTTTGTTGTTGTTATTATTGTTACTATTATTTCTAGTAGAATTTGTTTTATAAAGCTTCTGGCTCTGGTTTTCAGTGCATATATGTTTAAAATTGGTTTTTCTTCTTTTGGATTGATTCCTTTATCATTATATGATAGTCATCTTTGTCTTTTATTACTGTTATTTTAATGTCTGTTTTAGCTGATGTGAGAATGGCTATTCCTGCCCAGTTTTGATTTCAATTTGTATGGAATATTTTTTCCACCCCTTTACCTATAAGTGTCTTAAGTTCAATGAGGCTCTTGAAAGCAACCGATATTTGGGTTTTGTGTGTTTGTGTGTGTGTGTTTAATCCATCCTGCCAGTCTACATCTTTTTAGTGGGACATTAAGACCACTTAAGTTCAGAGTTAATAATTCATCATACTGGTATTATCTGGTTGCTTAATTTATTTTCTCTATTGTGTCAGTGTTCTATAAGGCCTGAGAACTTTATGTTTTCAGCATTTTTCTACTGATGTATTTTGACCTATCATTTTAGTATTTAGAACTCCTTTGAGTATTTCTTGTAGAACTGGTCTAGTGGTGACAAATTACCTCAACATTTGCTTGTCTATGAGAAACTTTATTTTTTCCTCATTTATAAAACTTAATTTTGTTTGATACGAAATCCTTGGCTGACTGTTATTCTGTTTGAAGAGAATAAGATGGGGATCCAGTCTCTTCAGACATGTAAGGTTTCTTCTAAGAAGTCTGCTATTAGTCTGATAGGTTTACTTTTGTAAGTTATTTGATGCTTTTGTCTAACTTCTCTTATAATTCTAACCTTCACATTAACTTTGTATAGGTGAATGATTATATGCCTTGGGGATGACCTTTGGCAATGAATCTTCTTGGGGCTCTTTGGACTTCTTGCATCTGGATGTTCAGATCTCTGGCAAGGTCAGGGAAATTTTCCTCCATTATTCCTTCAACTAGATTTTCCAACCCTGTTGCTTTCCCTTCTTCCTCGGGAACATCTATGATTCTTAGGTTTAGACATTTAACATAATCTTCCATTTCCTAAAGACTTTGCACCATTCTCTTGATTCTTTTTTCTTTATTGTTGTCTGACTGGATTAATTCAGAAGCCCTGTCATCAAGTTCTGAGGCCATTTCTTCTACTGTTAAAACTTTCCATTGCATTTTGTACTTCTGTAAATGATTCTTTCATTTCTAGAATTTCAGTTTCTTCTTCTTTGTTTTTAAGTTGTTCATCTCTTTGGAGAATGTGTCATTCCAGTCCTGAAGAATTTTTAAAAACTTCTTTATACTGGTTTTCAATTTTCTCCTGAAGTTCATTGATCAAGTTTTTATAATCAACCTTTTGAATTCTATGCCAGGAATTTCAAGAATTTCATTTTGGTTAGGGTCCATTGCTGAAAAATTGATGTGGTCTTTTGGGAGTGTTGGAGAACTCTGTTTTGTTCACATTGTCAGATTTATTTTATGGCTTCTTTTCATTTGAGCAGGTGATTTCTTATTTGAGGTTGGCAGGGGACTGACACAGGCACTTTAGGGTTCCCTTAGTTATATAGTCTTGGTGTGGTGAGTTTCTCCATTGCCACATGTGGCAACCCTGTGCTGTGTACCTGCACTGGCTCCGAGTGTACTGAGTGTTTTAGAAAGTGTTGCTAGCTGGTGTTTGGGATCAGGGCCTTCCTCAAAGCTGAGGTATTATAGCCAATGTGATGGGCTGTACTATTGACCTTCAGCTAGGAGGTGGGCTTGTGGGAAAAAGTCAGCTGTGATGGATGGTAGCTGTAGGGGTTCTCCTTGGTGAGTGTGGCTCCAAGGAAATGCCCAGCCAGCCCAGACTAAGGGCAGGTCTCTAGGGATTTCCCAAGTGGCCTGTGTACTTGAGCCTTCAAGGGAAGTGCAGGGGAAAGGAGCTGAAGCATCCTGTGAATGTGCAATCTTAGCTATCCCAGAGGGGTTAGGAGGGGTAATGCTGCTGTGCAGAGAAGGCACAGAAGAGTTCACAAGGGGAGTGAGGTTGCTATGGCAATGCATCACACCTGGCTCTTGCCTTGGCCTCAGGCACTCTGTAATCTGATTGTCAAGGTGCAGCTGGCCACAGGTCCTCAGGTGTTCTCAGGCAACCTGCCCAGGCAGAAACTATTCGCAGACACAGTGTTTGCCCTTGGTGCCCATTTCCTCCTAAGCCAGCTGGAAAGCAGCCACACAATCTCACAAGGGTTGAGTTCCAGGGAAGTGGCAGCTGGTGCTACTCAAGGCTTTTTCCTGCACCATTCCATGGCAGAGTATGGCTGTGGGTCAGGAAGTTTCCCATGAGGGACTAGTGTCCCCAAGGCTGAGGGGGCTATGAAGATTCACAGCAGGAGCACAGAATGCTTGACTTCTTCCTACTCACCTTCCCCACTGCGTCTGGAGACTATGGTGGACTGTGGTGGTTCCGGGAAGAGTCTGGCCTGTTCCACCCCAGGTTGGTGGACTTGTTTCTTCTTTGCTCTGAGTGGTTACTATTACTCCCTTGGAGACTCATGGGACATGCTGCTGGATTCATTCCTCTCGGGGGGCTGAGAAGACTCTTTCTATCTTGGTTTACTCTGTAGGAGAAACTCAGTCTAGCTGCCTCATGTTGGTCAGTTTAATCCTCTGTCTGTGTGTTTTCTTTTGAGAGGTGTCTTCTTATGTCCTTTGCTCATTTATTTATTTATTTATTATGTTGAGCTGTTTGAGTTCCTTGTGGATTCTGGATATTAGCCCTTTGAGGCATAATTTGCAGACACTTTCTCCCATTCAGTGGGGTTCTGTTCACTCTGTTGATTATTTCTTTTTCTGTTCAGAAGTTTTTTAGCTTAATTAAGTCTCATTTGTCTTTTTTTGTTTTTGTTGCAGTTGCTTTTGGAGTTTTCGTCATAAGCTATTTGCTTAAGCCAATATCTAGAAAAGTGTTTCCTAGATTTTCTTCTAGAATTTTTATAGCTTCAGACCTTACACTAAAGTCTTCAATCTAATACTTACCTGGCAGGGGAGATACCATGGTCATGAAGGTGATTTTCCCAGGGTGAGGTTTATCCATTACACTCTGGATTTGTTGATCTTTCTGATTTCCCCAAATGTGAGAGACTTGACTGCATAAAGAAAAAAAGACCTTTGTCCATCTTTAGTTAGTTTTTGTATATAGTGAGAGATAGGGTCCAGTTTCATTTTTCTGCATATGGCTAGCTGATTTTCCCAGCATCATTTATTGAATAGAGTGTCCTTTCCCCATTGTTTGTTTTTGCCAACTTTGTTCAAGATCAGTTGATTGTAGGTATGTAGGTTTATTTCTGGGTTCTCTGTTTTATTCCATTGGTCTGTCTGTTCTTGTACTAGTATCACACTGTTTTAGTTACTATAGCCTAGAGTATAATATGAAGTCAAGCAGTGTGATACCTCTGCCGTTTTTCCTTTTGCTAAGAGTTGCTTTGGGTAGTAAGGCTTTTTTTGTTTTCACATAAATTTTAAGATTGTTTTTTCTAGTTTTGTGAAGAATGAAGTTGGTGTTTTGATAAGGATTGCACTGAATCTGTAGATTGCTTTGGGCAGTATGGTCATCTGAACAATATTGATTCTTCCGATCCATGAACACGTGATGTCCTTCCATTTGTTTGTGTCATCTACAATTTATTTCATTAGTGTGTTTTAGTTCTCCTTGTAAAGATCTTTCAGCTCCTTAATTAGATGTATTCCTTGGCATTTTAATTTTTTATTTATTTTTGTGGCTCATGAGGAATGAGACTGAGCTCTTGATTTGGTACTTGACTTGAGCACGTTGGTGTTTAGGAACACTACAGATTTTTGTACATTGATTTTGTAATCTGCAACTTTGCTAAAGTCATTTAGCAGGTTGAGAAGCTTCTTGGAGGAGTCTTTTGGGTTTTCTAGGTGTGCTATCATGTCATCTGTTTGGGATAGTTTGACTTCCTTCTTCCTGATTTGAATGCCTTTTATTTCTTTTTCTTGCCAGACTACACTTGCTAGTCCTTCCAGTATGATGTTGAATAAGACTGATGAGAGTGGACATCATTGTTCCTCTTCTGAGGGGAAATGCTTTCGTTTTTCCCCATTAAGTATGATGGTTGTACGGCTCTTATTATTTTGGGATATGTTCCTTCAATGACAAGTTTGTTGAGGGTTTTTATCATAAAGGGATACTGGATTTTCTCAAATGCCTTTTCTGCATCTGTTGAGATGATTGCATGTTTTTTATTTTTGCTTCTATTTATGTGGTAGATCATGTTTATTGACTTGTGGATATTGAACAATCCTTGCATCCCTGGAATAAAACCCACTTGATTGTGATGAATATATTATATATTTGATATGCTGTTGAATTTGGTTTGCTAGTATTTTGTTAAGAATTTTTGCATCTATATTCATCAAAGAAATAGGCCTGCAGTTTTCTTTTGTTGTTGTTGTGTCTTTGCCTGATTTTGGCATCAGTGTGATACTTGTTTCCTAGAATGAGTTATGGAGGAATCCCTGCTCCTTGATGTTCTGGAATAATTTCTGTAGGATTGGTAACAGACATTCTCTGTACATCTGATAAAATTCAGTTGTGAATTTGTTTGGCCCTGGGCTCTTTGTTGTTGGGAGATTTTTTTTTCAAATCACTGATTCAATTTCATTGCTCATTATTGTTCTATCCAAGGTATCTATTTCATCCTGGTTCAGTCTTGGGATGTTGTATGTTTCCAGGAATTTATTCATTTTCTCTAGGTTTTCCAGTCTTTTGCCATAGAGGCATTCATAATAGTCTCTGATGATCTTTTTTACTTCTGTGGTATTGGTTGTTTTGCTATCTTTGTCATTTCTGATTGAATTTAAGTCTTCTTTTTTTCTTAACTAGCTAATGGTGTGTCAATTTTGTTTATCCTTTCAAAGAACCAACTTTTTTATTCATTGATCCTTTGTATCTTATTTTGTCCTCAATCTCATTTAGTTCTGCTCTGATCTTTGTTATTTTTTTTATTCTGCTAGCTTTATAATTAGATTGTTCTTGCTTTTCTAGCTACTTGAGGTGCAAGGTTAAGCTGTTGATTTCTGATCTCTTTTTCTATATATATATATATGTATATATTTTTGATTTATCATAGAGACGATGTCTTGCCAAGTTGTCGAGGCTGGTCTCAAACCCCTGAACCCAAGCAATCCTCTTGCCTCCTCCTCCCAAAGTGCTGGGATTACAGGCATGAGCCACTGTGCCCGGCCCTCTCAATATTTTTTTATGAAGGCATTTAATGCTATAAACTTTCCTCTCAGAACTGATTTTGCTGTGTCCAAGAGGTTGTATTATGTTGTGTCACAATTTTCATTTGTTTCAACACATTTTTAAATTTCCACCTTGATTTCATTGTTTACTCAAGGGTCATTGAGGCACAGTTGTTCAGTTTCCATGTAGTGATGTAGTTTGACTCTTTTTAATGCTGATTTCTAATTTTATTCGTCTGTGGTTCAAGAAGATGCTTAGTATAATGTTTTAAAATTTATTGAGTCTGTTTTATGGCCAAGCATATGGTTTATTTTGGAGACTGTACTGTGCAGAGATTATAAGAATGTATGTCCTGTAATTGTTGGGTGGAGAGTTCTGTAGATATCTGCTAGGTCCAATTGGCCTGTAGTCCAGTCTAAGTCCAGTGTTTGTTGATTTTCTGCTTCGATGATCTGTCTAGTGATGCCAGTGGGGTTATTGAAGTCAACCACTCTTAAGGTATTGCTACTGATATGTTTCCTAAGGTCAAGTAGTGTTTGCTTCATGAATTTGAGTGCTCTGGCATTCAGTGAGTATATGTTTAAGATAGTTAAATGTTGTTGAATTGTACCTCTTATCATTATATATTGCCCTTCTTTGTCTTTTTTAACTGTTTTTAGTTTAAAGTCTGAGCTATCTGATATGAGGATGACTGCTACTGCTTGTTTTTGTTGTCCATTCACCTGACACATCTTTTCCCACCCATTTAGTTTGAGTCTGTGACTGTCTTTGTCACTGGTGTGTCTCTTGTAGACAGTATATGGTTGGGTCTTGTATTTTTTAATCCAGTTTGCCATTCTGATTCTTTTAAGTGGAGTGTTTGGATCATTTATGTTCTGGGTTAGTACTGCTTTGTGAGGTATTTTTTTCTGACATAGTGTTGTAAACTAGCTGACTTGAGGACTCAAATGTATACTTACTTTATAGGCTCTGTGAGCTTTATACTTACATGGTCTTTTGTGATAGCAAGAGTTTATCATTTCATTTCCAAGTTTAGAACTCCTTTGATATGTCTTGTAGAACTGGTTCAGTGGTGACAAATACCCTTGTGCTTGTTTGTCCAGGAAGGACTTTATTCCTCCTTTGTTTATGAAGTTTAGTTTGGCTGGAAATACAATTCTTGGTTGGCATTTTTTTTAAAGGAGGCTGAAAACAGGTCCACATTCTTTTCTGGTTTATAGGGTTTCTGCTGAAAATTCTACTGTTAGCCTAATGTCCTCTCCTTTATACGTGATTTGGTTCTTCTCTCTTGCTGCTCTTTGAATATTTTCTTTCACATTGACTTTGAAGTATCTGAAACAATATGCCTTGGTAAAGTTCTTTTTGTGATGACATTTGAAGGAGTTCTTTGGGCTTCTTGTATTTGGATGTCTAGATCTCTCTCAAGACTGGGAACATTTTCTTAAGCTATTGCCTTGAATATATTTTCCATACTTTTTACTTTAACTTCTTCTCCTTCTGGAATTCCTATGATTCATAGGTTTAGTTGCTTTACATAGTCTCATATCTCTCAGAAGCTTTGCTCATTCTTAGTTATTTTTTCTTTATTTCTGTCTGACTGGGTTAATTTGAAGAATGTGTCTTCCATCTCTGAGATTCTTTCTTCCACTTGTTCTATCCTACTGCTATAGCTTTGTACTGTGTTTTGTATCACCACCATGCAGTTTTTATTTCTGTTTCTTTTCTTAATGTTTTCAGTTTTTCCTTTTTCCATTCACCTCCTGCATTGCTCTGCTAAACTCTTTGTGCTAGTTATCAACTTTATCTTGTATCTCACTGACCTTCTTTATCTGACATTTCAGGGATTTCATTTTGGTTAGTTTCTGTGGTTGAAGAATTGGTACCTCTTTGGAGGAGTAGCACTCTGTTTCAGAACAATTCTTTCAGAATTTTTTCTCTGGTTCTTTCTCAGCTGAACTATGATGGGCAATCTGCATGAGTTCCTTTGATAGATAGACTGTGTATGTAGACTTTCCCAGTGTTTAAGTGTGGGCTGGCTCACTGCTTCCTGTGAAGCTGGGGTTGTGGGGTCTCAGGAGGATTAACTTTTGCTTTGGTGGTGTGTGTTGGTGTCAGCAAATTACCTGTTGCAACATGTAGTTCAACCCCCAGGCCAGCAGGTGGCACCTAGGCATAAGAACTGTCTACTGTTGGTTTGGATAGATATTTTTGACTTGATCTTTTTCTGCTGGAAGAAGCCCTCTGTTGCTCAGCAGTGAGCTGGTCTGTCAAGTACACTGCAGTCTGGGCTCCTGTAGTGCCCAAGAGATCGATCCGAGAGACCACCAAGAGCCAATTCCGATGAAATTTCAAAAGGATCTTTTATTTGCAAGCTCGAGCCTGGACCTCTGTTGGCAACCAATGCAGTGGAGAACAATCAGAGGCCTCGACCCTCCTAAGCAGGCAGCTTTTATTGTGGTTACAAAGGGGAAGGAGCTTGGGTAGGGAATTTCCAGACTTGTCACCGTTCGATTGGGTGGCAAGCCTTGGTGGTCAGCACACTTGCAGAGGATTGGCTTGTTTTTGCTTAAGCTGACCTCAGAACATCAATTGAGGAAGTTGCAGAGACATCTGGAAATCTAGGGAGTTTCCCGCTAGTTCCTGATTGGTTGTTGCTGGGGAGAAGTGGGGCCAGGGGAAGGGTTGGGGTCTATGCTGTAACTTTGCAGTTTTCTCTGCAACTAAAGCTTCAGTTGCCAGACAATTGCAACTGAAGATTTTATCCTGTTCTGAAATGGCAGTAAGAAAAAACTTAAATGGCTGTGCTGCTGGAATTTTTAATGCTACAGCAAACTTTTAACTTAAGCTTATGGGGTCTTATGCACTTGGTTATGGTCCTTTCACTCCCAGTTCAACCTTAGGGAGGGGGTGAACCAAGTAGGGTGTGTTGGCCTCTGAGTGCCCAGAGGTGAGCCTTGGCAAGGTGTTAGGGGACCTCTGCTGCCTCAAGTTCTCTGCTCAGGAAGAAGAGGGTGTCCTAAGCTCCTAATCTGGAAGAGGGGGAGTACCAGGCACCTGGGGATATGTGTGGGTGTTGAGCAGAGACAGCAACACAGCACCAATGACTCTGCCCCTGAGGTGTGGTTCAGGTGCGTGCTCAAGGTGACTGAGTGTGTTAGGGGGTGGAGTACAGGGGGCCTCATTGTATAAGATTGCTTCCCAGGAATCATGGGGTGGCTAAGACTACTTCTCTGGGTGTGTAGAAATGGGGTCCTCCTGATTCTTGGTACTGGCAGAGCACACTTCCCCAACAGACTTCAGGGGCAAGCTGTGGTACCCTGCAATAACACCTGCAACCCAAATCTTGGTTATGGAGCTGGCCTTGGCTTCAGGTCTCGCTACTGGGGGAAAGCACAGGGTCAGGGACTCTCTTGCCGCCCAGGCTGCTGATTCAGATGCAGAGGGATTGAGGTCCCTTCTGCTGGTCTCTTGCCACATAGACTGTTTTCCCAGTTGTATAGGAGTGGGGGTGGGGGCTCCTTTTCCTCATTATTCATTGGGCACTCTACCCCTGCTAGTCTGGAAGGGAGGCTGGGGTTTTAGCACTGGTGCTGGCTGAAGAGATCCAGGCTGTAATGCTGCCGTTGACCACAGGACACAGTGGCTGCAGCAATGCTCCTTCTGCTCAAGATGCAGGTTTCAGAGCATAGGACTGGGGGGGCCCTGCTAAGTTCCTGTCATTTAGGCTGCTATTCTGGGTGTTCCTCGGTATTGCTGGGGCCCCTGGCTGCAACTGGGACAGGGTGGGCACCCAGGCACAGAGAGGTGGCAGATCTGACCCTGGTAGCTGGTCTCTCCGGGAAGGAAATGTGGTTTTGGGGAGACCTCCACTGTTCTCAGGTACAGGCTGGGGTGAACCCAGGTCTGACTCCAAACCCTGGGGCGATCTCTCCACTCCCTGCCCTGCTCCAAAGCCTTGTTTCAGGGCAGAAACCGAAAGGCCTGCATTTGTCACTGATGCTGAGACAATGGACCCAAGTGAAAAATGATGTCTTTCTTGCCGACCCAGATTTGGGAGAACACCCATGGCTTTACTGGGTGTCTTGCCCTCTCACCGGTTCTCAGTCTCCCCCTGAGACAGCTCTGGGGCCTGGTAGAAATGGGATGTTCTCCTGTGGCCTGAGTTAAGTATGGAAGGTATGTCTCAGAGGGGAGTTTTCAGCCTCATCCATGTTCCAGGGCCACACTCACATTTCTCTGCAGAGTTTCATCATGGAGGCTATTCTCTCATCTTCTCCTCTCTGAGATCTGGGGTATCTTTTGCCATTCTGGTGAATATACATTTTCCTTCTTGAGTTGGGGTTCACTGTGTTGGTCTTTTCACACTATTTCACAGTGTTCTGATGAGTGCGGCACACTTGGAAGCTTCTAATCCACCATGTTGGAAAAGCCATGTATTTTAATATTTTTATAAAATTATTTAAAATAACAACAGCTGATTAAGTGCTTGCCCAGTGCCACATAATGCACTAGGTATTGACAAATTAGCTTAATTAATCCTTATAATAAGTCCATAGAGTAGGTACCACCAGTATCTCCACTTAACTAATGAGGAAACAGAGCACAATTAATTAACTTTATTTCCAATAACTTTGAACAGCATGTGCTCAATTCATATTGGCTGGATGCTTTAGTGAACTGAGTCAGGGCACGATTCCAACCTTGTTAGTCTGGCTCCGGGCCCACCAGTCTTCACTACTAGCTTTTATTTTCTTTCTTTTATATATATATACATATATATATATATATCAATGTTTTTTTATTTTGATATTGTGGGGTACAGTTAAGGGTTAGGTACACAAATATGCTGCGTTCAGGCATGCTTGTTGATGAGAACGCTCCCTATTTATTGTCACCTTTTCTACTCTCCCCACTTACCCTCCCCCTCCTTATCTCTAAATATCTTTTTAGGGATAATAGGTAGTCGCAAATAGAGTAAGGACAATAAAAATAGAGATCTCAGTTACTCTTTGTATCAGGTAGAAATTTGCTTATAGTTGCGTATGACACAACTGGACTCCAGTTGGCTTAAGCAAATAATGATTTGCATTTTAAACCAAATAAGTCTAGAGGTAGGTAATTTAGGAAAGGTAAGCAGTGCTTCCACCATGCCTTCATAGCTGCAGATCATGTAAATTTTAATTCCATTTTTGTTGCCATCTTGCTATAGGATGACTGCCTATACTGTTGCATCATCTCTGGATTACAGATGGAAAGAAAAGAAGCAGCAAAAGCTTTTGCTGAGTCTGTCTTCTTTATGGAGTGTTTCTGGGAGCTTCAGCCAGCGACTCATACTTTAACCTCATGGGTCAGAACTCCAGCACACAGACACTGCGAGATTGAAGGAGGCTAGGAAAGGTAGCTTATGAGCTGGGCACATTGTCACTGCATTCAAAGTCAAGATTCTGTTGGTAAGAAAGATGAATGGATGTTGACAGAACAGATATTGTCAGTGTCTGCCACATTTTTGTTCTTAGACATTTTCTGTTTGCGGTAATGGGACCAGAAATGTCTAGTTTTCTTATTCAGTGTCGTATTCAGGTCCATTCATACTCTTCAATTCAGTGCCATTCATTTTGATAGGAACCAGTTTATATGCAAATGTGGGAGCTAAAACATATGACCACTCCCAAGTAGAATTATGATAGCTGTTGTCTTTCCATGTGAACAATCACTGGGGAACAGTGAAATTTTCTTCCTTTTTCATGTTTTACACAGTGACATATGTGACATGACTCTTATTCCATTTAATGCATATAAAATTGGGATTGCAAATTTGATAGAAATGGAAAAGGGGCAAAGAAAGTGGGAACAATAAAGGAAGTTTTTGGAGGATGCATATCCACACTTAATTGCTAAATAGCTCTAGTTGGAACTTTACTACACAGTGCTTTAACCATAAGATATGACTGAAGAATAAAATAAATGTATTCTTGATGTTAAAACAAGTGCTAATAATTTCTCCAGTGAGCACTGTGTTGCTAGTACTGACTGTAGCAGCATGCACTAATATTCAGGAAAAGGTTGTGTCATTTGCTTCCATAGTCATCCTCTGGGAACATAGAATTTTCTCACTAGAAGGATTTCTGTCTTAAAAGACACTCTGGTCATTACAGATTTCTATTGCAGTAATATTTTATACATCCTTCCAAAGTGTGGCTCTCATGGGTGGATCCAGATTTTGTAGTGCCTGAAGATTAACAAAATTTGTAGGCCTCTTTCAGAAAATAATGGACGATCAGGTAAAATGTGAAAATTTCCTTAAAATAAGAGAAGATATCAAAAAGAGTATAAATGTTAAAATCTGAGAAACACGCAAGCATCAGAAAAATCCAGAAAAATAACATAATATTTAAGTGAATGAACTGCTTGGTATACCTCTATAACACTTTTTGCCCCTGTTTTTTTTGGCTGATGGTCTTCATATAACAATGATTTTATAATGTAGAAGGAACACAAAGATAATTTAATCTTTCTTCTATCATGGTTTATCAAATTTTATTTTATAATGACTCAGAAAAGTTTTATTCAGTTTCATTACTCATTATTGTAATATTTAAGATCGTTGTTAAATTTTAGAAAGTCTCTGGCAGGTTACTCTTACATATGAACTGTAAGATGTTAGAGAATTTCAAATTTTCTTGTGTAGTAACTAATCTTAAATACTCTTTGAGCTGATGCCACTCATTTACTGATTCATTATCAGTTGTCCTGGCATATTATGAGTTTTATGTTATCTGACAGAAAATAAATTCCATTTTGACCAGACGTTGATGAGAATCATGTCTTTAACTTATTATTTTTAATGTTTGATGTTGAAAGAATGGTCCACAGGATAGCTACTGGCTCCTTACAGATCACACTTTTTCCACCACTATGCACAATATTCCGACACCAACACTGTAGAACACATTCACATCTCAATGTAACATCTGCCGTTGCCGCACTGTGTCATGACAATGAGTTGGCACAGTGGACGTGGAATATTCCTGGAAACCATTCCTATAATAGGACAGTTATCTATAACTTTTCTGGACAGGAAGTACCTGACAGCACAAAAATGTATCCCACCAACCTAGGTGAAATATATCATCTGTAACTCAACTTATAATTAACTGGATTCCAAATGTCCATAGCTTCTGAACATCACACATGATGTGAATTATGAAGGAGCATATATTGAGAAGGAAAGAGACCACAATCTTAACCAATTGCAGTTAAAATAACTTATTTATGCAAACTTTACAAATTTACTGAATAAGAAGGTATAATATTAGCGTCCAGGTTGGCTTGGGCAGGATTGGGCAGAATGAGAAGTTGAGTTGCCTGTGTTGATGTCATGAACTCTGGAACTAGATGGCCCTTCCAAGTTGTCCAGTTTCTCATTTTGAGAAGCATACTTTGAGAAGAAGTTTAGAATACAGTATGTTCAATTATTTTCCTTGGTGTTTTCAAAAGATGAAATTTCAACAAATTTAATACAAAGATCTAAGTGTCTATTTTTGTTAATTAACAAATATAAATTGTATATATTTATTGACTACAAAATGTTGTTTTGAAATCATGGAATGATTAAATTGAGTGAATTATCATATATATTATCTCGCATATCTATCTTTTTTGCAGTGAGAACACTTAAAATTGACTTAGCAATTTTCAAGAATACAATGCATTATTAACTGTAGTTACATGTTTATAATAGATCTCTAGAACTTATTTCTGCTATCTAACTGATTATTAGCTTTTACATATTAGCAATTTATGAATTGGACAGCATCTCTTCTGAAGATTTAGACAAAGTATTCCACTGGGCATGGCAGAATAGTCAGTTTTTTAAAGTAGCTTTAACAGGGAGAAAGGCAATGGCATAATACAAAAAGCAGTTGGTTAGCATCAAGTTAATTTTCTTGTAAGGGTTAAAGCAGAGGAGACTTCCTCATCATGCTGGCTAAAACTGGCCTGTTTGGGGATCTGGCTATAATCTCTCTCTTGATTTTTCAGATAAACAACTTAAGGTCAGATAAACAACTTAAAGTCAATTTGGTGATATGGAACTTTAGCATGAGAGACTCAGTTTTGGTTTGGTCTGTTGGGGTCTGGTGTAAAAGTTCTACCTGTGAATGAAAAATGCTAAACTCAGTAAAATATTTTAAATGGTTTATTCTGGGCCAATGTGAATGACCTAGGTCTGGGGCACAGTTCCAAGAGATCCTGAGAACTTTTGCCCAAAATGGTTAAATTACAGTTTGGCTTTATACATTTTTAGGCAAAACATAAATCAATGCATGTGAGGTTCACATTGGTTGGCCCCAACAAAGCAGCACATCTCCAGGGCAGGAGTGGCATTGGGGGTGGAGTGGTTTGCAGGTCATAGGTGGAGTCAAAGATTTTCTGATTGGCAGTTGGTGAAAAGATTTAGGCTCTAGCTACATATTTGAAATTAGTAAAAAAAAAAAATGCTGAGTTAAGATAAGGGAGCATTCAAGGTTCTTGATATGTAGGTGAAGACTTTAAACACCAGGCCTCTGAGACTATAGGTGGTGTCTTAAAAGGTGCCTGGGGTCTTGGAATCCCGTGGAAGATGATTCCTGTACAAATTCCCCCAAGAGATAGCTTTGCAGGGTTGTAAAGTATTTTTGATTTCCTTTTTTATCTGTTATGTGATGGTATGCCAGATTCTGATCGGAAAATAAGCCGCATCATATAGGATTAATAAAAACCCTGTCTGATGAGAGTCTATGGTTTGAAGGGGATGATTTTCCAGACCCCTTAGTTAGGAATTGGGGCAAGAGAAGAAAAATGTCAGAGTTTAATACTCAATCCCAAATCAGAGGTTTCCCATATATTTTACTTAACATGTTCAGTATTTATAGATGAAAATAAAGGAAAGCAGGATTGGGCAGAATGAGAAGTTGAGTTGCCTGTGCTGATGTCATGAACTCTGGAGCTAGATGGCCCTTCCAAGTTGTCCAGTTTCTCATTTTAATTATTTTTTGAGTAGCTAAAATATTCAAAATGTAGAAAATTTAAAATGTTCAAAACAGGCTTCCAGAGAAAATTTATTTTCCTACCTTTGATCCTCAACCCCCAGGTTTCTTCTTTAGAGTTAACTAACCTATGTTGCCAGTTCCTTGTGTGTACTTCCAGAGATATTCTAACTATATAAAATCACACTTATATTTCTACTAATTTTCTCTCTTTTGTACACAAATGGCACCATATATACAAGATTCTGCACCTTGCATTTTTTTATAAAAATACTTTTTTAAAACTTTTTTTTTTTTTTGAATCAGGGTTTCATTCTATTGCCCAGGCTGGAGTGCAGTGGCACCATCATGGCTCACCACAACCCTGACCACCTGAGCTCAGATGATCCTTCTGCCTCGACCTACAGCATAGCTGGGACTATAGGCACGTGCCAATATGGCTAGCCAACTTTTTTGTAGAGATGAGGTCTTGCCCAGGCTAGTCTCCAGTTCTGGACTCAACCAGTCCTCCTGCCTTGGACACTCAAAGTGCTAGGATTATAGGTGTGAGCCACCCGCCCAACCCTTTTTTGTTTCAAGTTAATCTTAGAAGAGCTGCAAAAAAGAGTTACACAAAAGTCTGCAAAATCATGCAGAGTTTCCATATATCTTTCACCCATCTTCCCTTTATATTGACATTTTACATACCAGAACAATTACTAAAACATACTGAATTTCCAAAGACACTAATCAGATTTACCAGTACCGGAGAGAAGTAGTCCAGTTTGGGGGTAGGGCAATATGTAATCTAGTAAGGCACTGCTATGGTTTGAATATTTGTGTCCCCTCCAAAATATTCGTTAAAACTTAATCTCCAATGCAACAGTATTAAGAGGTAGGACCTTTAGGAGATGATTAGGCTATAAGAGTTCTCCACTGTCTTTGATGGGATTAGTGTCTTATAAAAGGGCTTGAGGGGAACTAGCAAGGCCATTTATTTTTTGTTCTTTTGCCCTTCCTCTCCCTGCCATGTGAGAACACAGCAAAAAGATACCATATTGGAAGCAGAGAACAGTCCTTACGAGACATTGAATTTGCTGGGGATTTGGTCTTGAGCTTTCCAGACACCAGAACCATGAGAAAATAAATTGCTGTTCTTTATAAATTACCCAGTTCCAGATATTTTGTTATGGCAGCACAAGTGGACCAAGACAAACGTCTAGAATAAACATCGTACATTTTTAGACATTCCCATTCCATCAAGACTATTAAAAAAGTAGAAGTGGAACTAGCATTACTGATGAGGGTTTTTATATGAATGACTGTAGATTTGAGTGTATATCTTGTCCTCATTCTTGTGTTGTAACTCACTGTAAAAAAAAAAAAAAAAAGACATATTGCTTCTTAATTTTAGCCGCATAAAATAAATCTTGGTAGAGATTTAGTTCAGAAAATACTTTCTAGTTCCAGTTAAATAATTTTAGAAACTACAACATTCCATCCTTCTTTCCAAGAACATAACCCTAATCCTACATTTTTCACTGGTTGTAGGAAAAATCAATATCCAATATTTTTAAGAAAGATTAGGCTGATGTGCAGGTGTCTACAACATTGGATGCTTACACTTTAACTCTGTCATTTGGTGTTAATATTCCAAATATTCCTGATCCCTGTGTCTGGAATGCTCTACAAGACATACTGTATATTGCAAATAATTCATCCTTTCATCAGCACCATCACCCCCTTCATCTCTCCCCCTTTTCCCTCCCACTCTCCACAAAGGCACACATTTCTCTCTAACCTTCTGGTTGGGTAACTTCTCTGATTCCTTCAGGTCTCTGCTGAAATGTTACTCCCTTGCTGAAACTGTTTGTTTTTTTTTTTTCAGCCGTCAGCATCAAGCACAGTGCCTGAAATATATATAGTATAAATTCCAATACTAGACATATTTTATTTACTGATGAGAAATGCTACAATTAACAATTGTGTACATATCTGCAACCTCATTTCAGATTATTTCCTCAGGGTACTTACCTAAAAGTAGACAAACTGCATTAAAAGGCATGAATAAGAAGGTTTTAAAAGGGACCTTTTAAAGAAGGTGATTAAAAGGGACCATTTTAAAGATCCTATATATATATATATATATATATATATACATATATATATGTTATATCTTAGTCTCTTCTCATTTGTTTCACACCAGTTATGTGTATAAACCTATATAAAAATTGCCTTCCAGCAATTGTTCTAATTTCAGCTCATACCATCATTGCAGCTTTTCTGCATCCAAATGACTAGGCAATTGCATGTTGAGGACCTTGTTTTGAGGCTTTTACATTCTGGAACATTGTTTTGAATAGATTGAAAATGTATTTTCATCCCCATTTTGTTTCCCTGTGTTTCCTGCTTACTGAAAAACATCTCAATTTAGTGAGTAGGCATGTTACTGTCATATAATTATTTATTCTTTTATCATTTTCTTCTTCAGTATCACATGATCTCTATTCTGAAAAGCAATATAATTTTTTTGCTGAAGCCACAAGCGATTCCTCTAAAGGATTTTTTTTTTTTGGATGCCTCAAATTGAGCTGTCATCTAGATCACTGATCCAACAAAAGAGTTATAATTCATTTCATATAAATAATTTAGGAGGATTTCTCCTGTCAAAACAAAAAGCCAATATTAGTAGTAATAAATCAGAAAAAAATACCACAGTAGATCCTAAATGTGAAATGAATGATGTTTGACATTTATCTTATGTTTTATGTGTGAAAATCATACTGTGTATTACAAGTAATTATCTATATTTTAATATCAGGTTCTTAGTTCACAATATTATGAAGCAATTAAAGGACTGAGTAAGAGCAAAAATGTTCTTTTATAGAAAATATGACAAAGAACAATCACCAAACAGATTGAGACTTTTCCCTAAATGACTAGCACATAAACAATGAAAACTAGAGTTGGGATATGCTGATATTTTACATTAACTCAGAATACTTGATAGCCTATATCTGGGGTGGACAAACTCTGTATAAAAGGCCAATAGTAAGCATTGGCCACTGGGTTTCTGTTACAACTATTGAACCCACTCTTGTAATGCAAAGGCAGCCAAAGGCAAAAAGGAAACAAATGAGAGAGGCTGTGAACCAATCACACTGTTGACCAAAACAATGGACAAGAGGGCTGGAGTTTGCTGACCCCTGGCCTTTATGATAGATGTAACACAGAGGAAGTAGAGCTCCAGATGTCGCCACAAGTCCAAAACGTTATTGTTAGGAAATATAGGAACATTTGTAAAAGCATGTTACAAAAATGTAAAGAAACAATGTGCTGAGCATGTTTAAAAGCAAGAATAGGTAAATGAAATCTGAAATAATGTCACAAAAGTTTTTTCCAATACATCATGATGCTAAAGATAAAATTTTCGAAGTCTAGAGCGAAAGAGATGAGAAGAGACTAAGATGCCACAGAGCAGCCTCCCTTCCCTCAAGGCAAGAGAGAAAAGGGTTCAGAGGGTGCAGGGGATGAATGAGGACTAAGGACCACAACTGCTACTGGACTGCAGCCTGGCTGGAATGCCAGAACCCCAGGAGAAAGGACCTTGTTTCCTCAGGTATCTATGGGAGGAAAGAGCTACTGGGATCGACCTGGCTTGGTGTGTACTTGGTCTCACCCCACTCTTCTTACAGTGACGGTTTTCGGAACCAACAAGGGAACTAGCTTACCCAAATATAACCCAAATCGTGGTGGCATAAGACCTCCCGCCTTTATTGGTCCTCCCAAGGTGTACCCAGATATGTCAGAGAGGTCCTGAGTTCTTGCCTTACTTGTGGTAAACCCCACTTCATCGTGGTCTTACCTTCTTCCAGTCTCCTCGTCACACGTTCAGGGAGCTGCCTCTCTGGCTAATGGCACTCGTGGTCTGCATGGCACAGCGTCCCTCTGTCGGTGATCCCCTCTGTCTCAGGAGAAAATAAATGTTTCTCCTTGTAGAGATGACATTTGGATTAACCTAAACCATACTGGTTTAAATGAATACAGATTTATTTTTGCCACAAAACAACTTCAGATGAGTGTTATGTATATACATATGTGTTAGGGGTAGATACACACACACACACACACACACGCACGCACACTGGGGGTATGCACATTTTGAAAGATGTTATCTATGTATTACTTTTAGTTTGCTGTAATCGAAGGGTCTGGACTTTGAGCTCCTCTTGTAATGACAGGAGTCAAATGTGACTTGTATTCAACTTTTGTTATTGGTATACATTGAGTATTGCAATTTTAATACAGTTTTTTCCCTTAAAACGTGTGTGTGTGTGTGTGTGTGTGTATGTATATAACAAAAGACTCCTTTAGCTGTACTATTCTTAGCCTGGAGTTTTTATACTTATAGTCACCAAATGACTGCTTGCAATCTCTAGATCATGTTCGTAGCCCTGGCAGGAAGAAGGCAGAAGGGAAAGAACTGGCACCTGCACCTTCACTGGCATATTTTTTGTGGCTAGAATGCTGTCAAATTGCCCATATGTGGTTGCCATAGTGTCTGAGGAACTTATATGTATATTTTTTAATAGCCTCATTAAAATGGTAGTTGGTTAGTCAACTAGAATGAGAGCTCAACTTCTTGTCTACTTCATTCCATGAATAGGATAAATTTCCCAAAGTATGGTAGTGCTTAGGCTGTAACTTTTTTTAAAAAAAAAAACCTCTTTATTTTGAAATATAGTTATTAGTCACTTAATGACTGGTATACGTTCTGAGAAATGTGCTGTTAGGGAATTTTGCCATTGTATGAACTTAGCATGTACTTAAACCTGTGTAGGCCTCTACACATCTAGGCTATATGATATAACCCATTGCTCCTAGGCCACAGATCCATACAACATGTGACTGTATTGAGTACTGTAGGCAATTGTACACCATGGTTAAGTATTTGTGTATCTAAGCATATCTAAAGATAGAAAAAGTACAGTAAATGCATGATATTAAAACTTGTGAGATAACGGTTGCATATGCAGTCCATTATTGACCTAAAGGTGTTACGTGGTGTTCAACTATAGTTTAAAGTGTACAAGGACTTGCAAAATAGTATGATAGCTCCCATGCAATCTCTGGCTTCTCAAAATGATAATATCTTACATGTGCATAGAACACCAAAAGGATGATTCATAAAATAAAATATTGATAAGTTGGAATTTATCCAAATTAAAACTTTCTGCATTTTGAAAGACACTGTTAGGAGAATGAAAAGATGGACCACCTACAGGAAGAACAATTTTTGCAAATTATATGTCAAATAAAGAACTTGTGTCTAGAATGTATAAAGAACTCAAAATCTCATCAGATTAACAACTTTACAATTTAAAAAATGAGCAAAAGATTTGAACAGACACTCTACCAAAGAAGATATACAGATGGCAAATAGGTACATGACAATATGCTCAACATTATTAGGAAAATGGAAATTAAATCCACAATGAGATACAAACACATACTTTGAAGAATGGCTACAATTTTTAAAAGACTGACTGTACCAAGATTTGGTGAAGATGTGAAGGAATTGAAATTCTCATATATTACTGGAGAATGTAAGATGGAACAACCACTTAGGAAAACAGTCTGGCAGTTTCTTAGAAAGTTAAACGTATATGCCCACCCTGACAGCCAACCATTTCATCCCTAAGTATTTACCCAGGTGAAATGAGAACATGCTTCTATCCAGTAAGTTGAACCAAAATGTTCATAGCAGTCTTATGTATAATAGCTGAAATCTAGAAACAACCTGAATTCCCACAGGTGAATGGATAAACAAATGATGACATACCCATGCAATGAAATCTCATTCAACAATTAAAAAGGAATAAACTATTGATGCTTGTGAAAGACACCAGACAAAAAAGAATACATGCTCCATGATTGCATTTATGTAACATTTTTGAAAAATGCAAATATGTTAAGAGTTACAGAAATCAGAGTAGCAGTGGCTGGTTTGGGAGGCAGAGTTAACAATTTGGATAGGAGGAAGGAGACTACAAAGGGACACGTGGAAGGACTTGGGCGTGTTGACTAGGTTCCCTGTCTTGATCGTGGTGATGGTGTGGGGTGGGTATGTACATCAAACCTCAAACTGAATAACTTAAATATGTGCAGTTTGTTGTGTTTCAATTATATCTCAATAATGATATTTTTAAAAAGCAAAACCTAAACAATTAAAACAATGTCAAGTCCTTGTATCATTATCCAAGTTATCATAACCACTCACATTATAATTTATTGAGTGGCTTCTACTTCCCAGGAATTCTCCTAGGCACTTGACATGTTTTAGAGTATTTGGTCATCACCATCACCATATGAGGTAGTACTATGAGTATCAGCTTTGACAGATGTTGAGACAGGCATGCAGAGGTTAGAAAATTTAGCAGAGGTCATCTAAGTAGAAAGTGGCAGAGCCGGGCAACCCCCTTGGGTCCCCTCCCACTGTGGGAGCTTTTCTGTTCTTTTAATAAATCCTGCTATCTAAACAGAAAAAGAAAGAAAGTGGCAGAGCAATGATCTGACCCAGTGATTTGGCTGCAGAAATTTTACTTGTAGATTAAGCATTCACAAATGAAAGTTGAGAAAGGACATGTGAGCATGTGTCAGAGAACAGATCAGAGAGAGCTAGAGTGAGACCTGCAGGTACCTTAGGCAAGTTACTCCTTCAGGGCCCCTTCATGGCAATGGCGTTTAAATATTTCATAATTCTTACATGGTTAAAGTTATCTTTCATACCTCAGCTTTTCCAGTGGAGCCTATAAGCAGTTCTCTATTGATAGAGGCAACACAAGGATTTGAAGAGAGTCTTGTTCATGTTTAGAAACTATTGTTTCCCACTTGTCTCTGCATCTTTTCTTCTTTTCTTTTACCTTTTGAAAGCAAAAACATTGTAAAGGTCTTTCACATCTCTGGTTAGGCAGATGCCAAGGTATTTCTTTTTTTGTGTGGCTATTGTGAATGGAATTGTGCTTTTTATTTGGGTTTCTGTTTGATTGTTATCGGTATATAGAAATGCGATTGTCTTTTGCACATTTATTTTACACCCTGAGACTTTGCCAAAGTCCTTTATCAGTGCAAGGAGGTTTTTGACAGATTCTCCTGGGTTTTCAAGGTATAGAATCATGTCATCTGCAAAGAGAAATCACTTGACTTCCTCTTTTCCTATTGGATACCCCGGATCGCCCTCTCTTCTCTGATTGCTCTAGCTAGGACTTCTAAAACTAATACCTGCACACATACGTTTATCACAGCACTGTTCACAATAGCAAGAACATGGAACCAACCGTGCTGCCCATCAATAGAGGACTGGATAAAAAAAATGTGGTACATATACACAATGGAATATTACACAGCCATAAAGAAGAACAAAATCATGAACTTCGCAGCAACCTGGATAGAATTAGAGTCTATAATACTGAGTGAACTTTCATAGAAACAAAGAACTGAGTATCACATATTCTCTATTGATAGAGGCAACGCATAAGTGGGCCTTGAACAACCACCACAATACTGTAAGAAAAGGATTGACTATAGTGGGAAACTGTGGAGGGGAGGGGTGGCAGGAAGGTGGGATTGACAGTAGTGGAAATCTTCCTGGGGAAGAGGGGCACACCTCATCAACAAAGGTATCTGTACAGTGACTATTTGTATGCCTAACCCTGAAATGTACCCCACAATTTTAAAATAAAACAATTTTAAAAGTTAAAAAAAAAATAAGAAAGTTAAAACAAATTCTTTGGTGGTACATTATAGAACTTAAGATTTATTTCTTCTTTCAAATAAATGCAAGATTTTATATATTATTTAACTCTGGAATTTCATCAACTTGCAGGTTCCTGTTAGTCTAGTCTTGCCTGATGGCTAATTTCAGTGTTAGTGACAGATTCTTGGACCACGTAAACTTTACATGTCACAAAAATGCAGGCATGGTCGCTTGATGATAGGGATATATTCTGAAAAATGTGTTGCTGGGCAATTTTGTCATGGTGCAAACATCATAAAGTGTTCTTACACAAACCTAGATAGTACAACCAACTACACATCTGGGCTAGATGGTGTAGCCTGTTGCTCCTAGGCTACAAACCTGCACAGCATATGACTGTGCTCAATATTGTAGACAATTGCAACACAATGGTAGGTATTTGTGTCTCTCAACATAGAAAAGATACAGCAAGAATAATGTGTAAAAAATGAAAATGTGACACCTGTATAGGACAGCTCCTAATACCTTATGGGGCCACTGTCTTATATCTTTGAAGCATCATTATGCAGCACATGAGCACACGACTGCACTCAAGGAACATGGGGTGGCACCAGCAGGGAGTACTTTTCCTCTCACTCAAAGCTACTTTCTACTTGAGAGGAAGTGGGACCAGACATTTTATCAGTTATGCTGGGGCTAGTTCTGGAAATCTGAGTTACTGGCGTTGTATTTCTCATTTACTCCAGAACTGTTTTAATGTGCGCGATATCACATTAAAACTGATGTGATTAAAACGGTGATTCAGGTTGATGTTTAGGCAGCCCATTCTTTATTCCAGTTCTGGGATATCCAGTTCCCAACGATGGGATCAGAATTATACTCAAAGAAATAGGATGGAATGAGACAGTGATCCATGCGGCTCAGCTATACCGGGATCTGCCTGAAGAAAAATTGTGCTAACAGACAAAGGAAGATGAAGAGGCTAGAGATTGAGGGGTCCCTGAGTCAGGTTTGTTTAGTGTTTACTCAACAGTATTGAAGACCTGGAGGTACCGCACTCTAGTGTCTGACCTGGGCCTTCGATGGTTTTCATGTCGTTTTCTCCATACCAAGGACAATGATGGTGTGGGGTGAAGGGAGGACGTGCTGATCTCTTCAGAACAAATGGACAGCTTCCTTTTTGAGGCTCATAAGGTGTTCCCCCATGCCTTTTAGAGTCTTCTTTAGCTCAATAAAGAAGGGAACCCACCTGTAGTGTACCAGCACTATGAGCATTGATTTATTGATTTATCTCATCACTAAAGCTGATTTTCCTGAGTTGTGGGTAAGATTCAGAATGACCAATGGTGAGAAAAAAAAATCTGCAAGTTTTCTCATCATTCAAAGCATGCCCAATAACAACAACTAAGCTTATCCTTACCTCACTCTTCTCCAAGGATGTGACAGGCTAAATAATTGGTCTCTTTTGTATTCTAGTGTGATTTATAATAGCAGTATGAGTTCTGACTTGGGAAAGGCAAATACTGATTTACAACTTTAAAAAAATGGTCAAGGCATTGATGTGTCATAAACATATGAATAACAAATGAATCATTAAGATGCTGACTAGGAATTTGGATGTGTTTAACTGGATGTGGGATACCAAGAAGTCTTTCATAATGAGCAGAAGACAGCAACTAGAGGGGAGAGGCCCATGTCTCGCTGTTTGCTCTTGGCTCTAATGAATTATGCTGGGTGAGGCACTTAATAAAACACAAATGGAAAGATGATCTCTGATTTTCTGAGTAAGGATTTCTTGACAGGGCTGAACCTGAAATGTTCCAAGGACTTTATTCAAGAAAGATGGACTCAGATTGCTTGGAAACTTGCCAAATTATTAACGATGGACGTATCATAGGTGATTTTTATTTCCTGTAGTTGTTGAAATTTCTGCCATGAATAGATATAGCATAATTGGGAAAAGTTAATAAATATAATTCAGATAAGAAAAATGGGCCCCGGCCCATGGCGCGGCGCGGCGCAGCTCGGCCACCGGGGAGCTGGGCGGGCGCGCGCCTTGGCTCCGCCCGCCCGCCCCCGCCCCCGCCCCCGCCCCCGCCCCCGCCCCAGGCCCCGCTCGGCCGCCCGCCGCCCAGGCGCAGCCCGCAGCCCGCCGCGCAGCCCGCCGCCGACCGCCCTCCAGCGCCAAGTCGCAGAGCGGGGCTCCCGGGCAGCAGGAGGAGAGCCTGCAGGGCTCCTGGGTAGAATTGCACTTTAGCAACAATGGGAACGGGAGGAGTGTCCCGGCCTCGGTTTCTATTTATCATGGTGACACGGAAAAAATACTGCTGGATGCCCAGCATGAGTCCGGACGGAGTAGCTCCAAGAGTTCTCACTGTGACAGCCCACCTCGCTCACAGACACCACAGGATACGAATAGAGCTTCTGAAACAGACACCCATAGCATTGGGGAGAAAAACAGTTGCCAGTCCGAAGAAGATTACATGGAGAGAAGGAAAGAAGTTGCAAGCATCTTGAAGAAAAACTCAGACTGGATCTGGGATTGGTCGAGTCGGCCCGAAAACATTCCCCCCAAAGAGTTCCTCTTCCAACACCCCAAGCGCACGGCCGCTCTCAGCATGAGAAACATGAGCGTCCTGAAGAAAGGGGGCCTGTTCTCCGCAGAATTTCTGAAAGTGTTTCTTCCGTCCCTGCTGCTGTCTCATCTGCTGGCCATCGGGTTGGGGATCTACGTTGGAAGACGCCTGACAACCTCCACCAGCACCTTTTGATGAAGAATTAGAATCCGACTTTGTTCATACAGTGGATTCTATCTGAGCTTGGCCGTAGCTAACTGAAGAGCAGTTAGGGTCCTTGGGTGGCTGCGTCACTTGTGTTCACTTGCTCTGTAAATGCCGCATTCCTAATTTAGTGAGATGAAAGAATAGACACTAAAATCATGCTGGCCTATAATTATACCTGTGGGATCAATTAATAAGCATGTCAGACTGAAACAATTTCTTTGAATGTTAGATATAAACATCTAAGAATAAATTTTAAGATACTAGTCATGATGTATAAAGTATCTTAAAAATCAACTGTAACCTTAATTCAGATAAAACACTTTATATTTCAAAAGAATGAATAACATTGATAGTAAAATCACTACCCTAAGGGGTTTGTCCAAAATATTGTGGCCTTATTCACAGTGTTGTAGAAAATACTGTTTAATTGAAATGGACGCAGGTTGGGTCTACTAAAGACTATGTGTACTTGTGCTAACTGTTCCTAATAAGTAATAAATAGAAGCCAAGGTACAGCTGCAGCCTCCACTGTAAGGTTCATACCATAAGCTGTTCTCGGCTTTGCAGTGGAAGGACTTTTTCAGCCTTTGTGCTCGGTTTTCTGTTGGAGGCACCTCCTTACTATCTTTTCTTCTTCATCCCTTAGATTGCTGAATTTAACCCTATCCTTTGTGCCCAACTTTTGTGTGCTCTAGAAATCAGCTTGTTCCAAGCAAATCTGTATTAACTTTAAAAGACTGGAAATGGAAAAAAATAAATCTTTGCCAAATCCTTAAAAAAAAAAGAAAAGAAAAGAAAAGAAAAATGTATTCAAGCCTCATCAGTGGGTGTTGTTATGTTTAGAAGGGCGTGTTGGTATACTACCTTAGAGAGAAAGAACAGTCTGGAGCCTGTCTGAAGGGTACATAGCACTCTGCTTTTTCCAGCCCTTGCAGATTCTAGCTCAGACTGACTCCCTCCCTGTCCTTATGCCTTTCCTTCTTTGCTTTCCTACACTCTCCCTTTCCCCTCATGCCCACTTGTATTCTTGCTGGGGTGGTGAAGGCTGAGGAGTCATGGTTCCTGGCTGGGGTAGACTGACTAATGACCCCCAAAGCTATCCAGATCCTAATTTCTAGAACCTGTAAATGTAACTGTGTATAGCAAAAGGGATTTTGCAGATGTGATTAAGTCAAGGATCTTGCGATGGGGAAGATGTTCCTCCATTATCTGGGTGGGCCCTAAATGTAACCACAAGTATTATCATAAGAGGAAGACAGGGAGAGATTTGATGACAGAAGCAAGCAGTGTGACAACTGAAGCCGGATGCTGTTCTGCTGGCTATGAAGATGGATGAAGGGGCCATGCACCAAAGATGCAAGGCATGCAGGACTAGAACCTGGAAAAGGCAAGGGAAAGCATTCTTTCCTAAAGCCTCTGGAGGGAGTGTATTTCTACTTGACACCTTGATTTCATCCCAAAGAAGTTGAATTTTGGACTTTTGGTCTCCAAAAGTGTAAACTATAAGGGAAGCCATGTGTGTTGCTGTAAGCCACAAAGTCTGTTACAGCAGCTACAGGAAATAAATACTCTGGACATATCTTGACCAGGGCAGTAGTGATCTCTTGGAGTAGCAAGCCCTTCATTGCAACAGGAGCACCCATGACACAAGCAAACTTTCTCTTGTTAGTAAGGATCCGTTTTCCTGGCTTAACAGCTGTGCTGAAAGACCTCTAGCCACCTGGGAAGGAACAAGAAAGCTGTACATTAATGCTGGCCCAGGTTTTCGGCCTGGTTAGGGGGAGATGCAGCTATCTAATCTGCTCTCGGCAGGCTGGTAGCATGGAACATTACAGGACAGTCTTTTCTAGAAGAAACTCTTAGGGCTAGTTTGTTGTCAAGTATTTGTCCTGCTTCTCTGTGTTTGCATGGTATTCTTCCTCATGAAGCTGGATCTTGGTCTCTGAATGCCTATCATTACAGAGCTCCCTAAGGTTACTGCTGCATGATGGAGGTCCAAGAAGTCTTCCTTCCCAGGTCCAAGGCTGTGCTGGAGCTGAGAACACTCACAACTCCAGGCAGACTGTGTTCCCTTCACCAGATTGTGTACTAAAATGACCTGATTCCATTTATAAATGTTTCTTTCCTCTTGGAAAGTATTTCTTCAGAGTATCTTGTGTGACTCATCTCAAGAATAGCATTCCTGGAAAATCTTAATTATGAGGAACCTCAAACTGTGAGGACTAATTAGGTGTGAGTGTTAATTGCTCTGAATTCATCAGAGAAAGAGGTGTTACAGAAATAAACATTTTAAGTTGTTTTTCCTTAACGTTGCAAACAAGTTCCTAAATAGTCATTCTCTCTAATGGTTAGTTTTTGCACATTGGATGTCAAATATTATTGTATGCCACTTTGTCTTCAGCAACTTCCCTCTCAACTTTGAGTCACATCAAATTCTGATTTGGTTCCCCCGAGGTACCCAGTGTCTTGTATGTGTCTCTAGAGAGCATTGAACTCAGCATTGCATCTCCTCATCCAGTAGTGTCACTATTCCCATTGGCATTCAAGGAAAGGGACGTTCATTACTTCCACTAGGTATCCTGAAGCACAGTAAATGAACACTTCCAGTCCTTAGTTGTCCTTAGCCATGCCTTCTTGATCTCTGCAGGTTAAAGTAGGTTTGTTTCATCTGAAGGGAAGACACAATTTATGAGCTAGGCCTTTAGCACATGGCCTAGTTGAGAGGGGATAGTTTGCTGTCCTGGTGAATTCAAGAGGAGCAGAGCTGGCTTAATTGAATCTCTTATCTGTCTTTATATTTTCATGCATTTCTTTTGTTCATAAGTGGTTTAAGCATAAGTGTATTTTGTAAATAATTGGGAGACAAAATTTTAAGTGGGAGCATGCTTTACACATTTGGAATTGATTCACTGCAAGTGACATAGGTCACCAAATGCATTCATTTCTTTTGAACAACTTTTCCTAGTATAATACCTACTATTTGCACCCTTATAGCCACTATTCCAGAAAACTAGAGCAATTTTAGAAACAGTAGTCATCAGATAATTAGAGCTGTCTGCAGAAAGGAGAAGCTGACATCTCAGTTTTAAAGGGAACCATTTTTTGGCTGTTAGTGTTGAAGCCCCTTTTGTTACTGTTCTTGAAGACCCAAGTTTTGACTTGATGGGAAGAGGGAACACATCTAGTTTTATGATAGCCATGGGCAGTTTACTAGAAATACCTCTGAATGTTTTTAAAGAGAACATGACATGTTCTTTGTATTTGCATATACAGAATACATCTTTATTGTGTAAATAGCTAGGTAGAAGCAGTCTGCTTTTCTTAGCAAGGAAAAGGAATGGCTGAACTCCAGTCTGGGTGACTGAGTGAGACTCCAACTCAAAAAAAAAAAAAAATGAACTTTGACATTTCGCAGAACAATTTCCTTTCTGTGTGATCTGATTAGATCCCAACATCATTAAGTATCCCCCCCCCCAAGTTATTGCCATTCCAAGACATGTCCCACTCTGGAAACTTGTGTGGGCCTTGGCTGTGTGTAAATCAACTCAGCTCTGAAAATTCCACACTCTGGAGCTTGTTATGAAATCTCTGTATACATAACCAATTTCCAGTCATACTTGCTTTTCTGGGAAGGGGTTTGTTTTGATAAATTGCCTTCTGTCACTAAACTTCCTTTACATTTTGCAGTTGAACCTACTCTATTGATTTAGCCTAGGCTGCACTGGAGAATGTTGACCAGCTGAAAATCCCTTTTCTGCCCTTTTGGCTCATCCTTGCCTCTCATCCTCCACCATCACTAGCTGTGGCAAGAAGAGGGCCAACACCATAGACTGGGTTAGCCAATTCAGGTGGTTCATCACTTGGGGCATGTGAGTCGGTCTGCAGCATGGTCCTTCAAGTGAAGAATTGAGGGATGTATTGCTGACATGCACATATAACCATGGATCTTGAGTGGACCTGGGCCCTTGGAATAAACAGCAACAAGAACAATTGTGGTTGTGATGGGAGTGCTAGCTTCCTCATGTCAGATTTCCTGAGACCGAACTTTGCATACAGGGTGTTTATTAGGAAGATAATGGAGTAGTGGAGTGAGGGAAGCAGGACAGAGCAGAAAGAAACTGGAATAAGATGTAATTGCAGCAGAGGAATCTGCCAATCCTGCTGGGAGCTCAAGAACTGGGATGACCCTGAACTCTGAACACTTCAAAGTTGTCCTCAATTGAAGCAAACTGTCTGGGCATCAATAGTCATCATACACTAGTTGATCCCAACTGTATGCTGGTTGATCCTGTGAGAAGAATGTTATCATTGTCATTCCCATTTTACTGCTGAGAAATCAGGGCCAAGTGAGAGAAAGAAACTTGCCTAGTAGCCAATGACTAGAACATAACAAAGGCAGATTTAGAACCCAGGGCTCAGGTAAAAGGCAGAATTGTAATACTGTTCTCTGTTTGTTTTGTATTTAGTGTCCTAGAGACAATCACTGTCTTTTTAATTCCTGTCCTGTCTTATATTTAAAATGGTGACATTAATGGTGCATTCTTTTCCATCTTGGTAAAATATTGGTATGTATGGAATTTAAGTATACATTTATTTGCTTAATTCTCCTGGTAGCATTTTACAGCTGGAAGCCTGTCAGTTTATGCAGCTATGGTGTATTAACTGTGCAGGAGAGAAAAAAATTACACTTTTGTGTTCCCTCAAAGATAAGTGATATCTCTACACAATTACAGTTCATTGTTCATCTCCAAGAAGGCATAAATCATGGAGATTGAATGTCCACCTAATCTCCATGATGGAGTTGTTCTGCAGCAATGGGATTCTGTGTAATTGAGGATTTGCTTCTTATTTGTTACTGGAGGGAGTGCAAAATGATATTGCCACTTTGGGAGATAGTTTAGCAGTTGCTTACAAAGCTAAACATAGTCTTACCATATGATCCAGTAGCAATGCTCTCAGATACTTACCCCCATGAGTGGAAAACTTATGTCCGCACAAAAACTTTCATCTAAATGTTTACAATACCTTTATTCATAATCTCCAAAAAACTGAACACAATCAAGGTCTTCCTCAACAGGTGAATTGATAAACAAACTGGTATATTCATACAATGGAATATTATTCAATGATTACAAAGAAATGAGCTGTCAAGTCACAAAAATACATAGAGGAAACTTAAATGTTTATTCCTAAGTGAAAGTAGCCATTCTGAAAGGACTGTATGAGTCCATGACGTTCTGAGAAGGCAAAACTATATAAATTATTGAAAGGTAAGTGCTTGCCAGGAATTTGAGGGGAGAAAAGGAATGAATAGGTCAAGCACAGAAGATTTTAGGGTGATGAAAATACCCTGTATGATACTATAATAATGGACGCTATGCATTTGTCAAAACCCATATAACTTTTTAGCAAAGAGAGAACCTTAAGGTATATATTTGAAAAAAGTCATTTCAGAGGTCAGGGGAACCTAGCATGGAATGCAGATGATAACAAGAGAGTCTAAATGTATTGCAAACGTACAAAATAACCTCAGTAAAGTGGATGGGGGGAGAAGACGCAGACCTAAGTAACTTTGGAAATGAGAGGAACCCGAAGGCCTAAAGGTTAAAGGAACTATGTACAAGGACTGTACTCTAGTTGATAAAGCTGTATCTCAGGGAAGAACAGGTTAAAAATACTGATACTATTATATTGCAATTGAGCAATCAAGTATCTCTTCTGCGGAAGAATTTCAAATAATTTATGTAGGTATGTGATCCAAAAGGAGAGGGAACATAACATCCCATTCAAGTATGGGCTGCACATAGTGACTTGCTTCCAAATAAAGCAGTATAGAAAGAGGTAGGGGATTGAACTTACAGTGGAGAAACTTGCAGACACTATGCTAGGTATCAGCCAGGTGATCAAGGCAACCTCAATGATCATAAATTGTATTATAGCATCCCTTGATTTGAAGGGATAAGAATGGCACTTCTCCTCTGTGAGCTTTCTTCCAAAGAGACTACTCATAGAAAAATTGAAATTATTAAAATAAAGTCACAGTTGATCAAGGATGACACAAACAAATGGAAAAGCACCGCATGCTCATGGATTGAAAGAATCAATGTCATCAAGATGTCCATTCTGCCTAAGGCAACCTACAGACCCAATGCAGTTCCTATCAAATTACCAACCTCATTTTTTAAAGACCTAGAAAAGACAATACAAAAATTCATATGGAAACAAAAAAGAACCTTAATAGGGAAAGCAATCCTAGCAAAAGGAACAATGATGAAGGTATCATACTGCAGACTTTAAAATTTACTACAAGGCTATGGTAACCAAGAAAGCGTGGTATTGGCACAGGAATAGACACACTGAACAATGGAACAGGGCAGAGAATCCAGTTTCAGTTAAAATCACAGACCTCCAACCAACTCATCTTTGACAAAGCCTACAAAAGCAATCAATGGGGAAAAGAAACCATATTTAGCAAATGGAGTTGGGAAAACTGGCTAACCACATATAGAAGAATGAAACTGGACCCCTACTTATCACCATATACAAAAATTAGCTCAAAATAAATCAAGGATTTAAATGTGAAACCTCAAACTATAAGAAGCTTAGGAAAAAACCCAGAGAAGACTCTCCTGGATAGCGGAGTAGGCAATTAATTCATAACCAAGTCCTTAAAAGCAAATGCAGCAAAAGCTAGAATTGACAGATGGGACCTTATCAAATTGAAAAGTTTTTGCACAGAAAAAGAAACCATCAAGAGAGTAAAAGACAACCCACAGAACGGGAAAATATTTGCAAGCTATGCATCTGACCAAGGCCTACCATACAGGATCTATAAGGAACTCAAGGAAATTGACAGGAAAAAACCAAACAACCCCATTAAAAATATAAACAGACACTTCAGAGAGGACTTGGTAGAAGCCCAGACCTCATCTGCACACAATTTACTTATGTAGTAAATACTGACTTGTAAGATAAAAATTAAAACATTTTAAAACCACAAAACATTTTTTTTTTTTTTGAGTTGGAGTCTCACTCTGTCTTTCAGACTGGAGTGCAGTGGCCGCATCCGGCCACTGCAGTCTCGACCTGCTGGGCTCCGAAGATCCTTCCGCCTCAGCCTTCCAAGTAGCCGGAATTACAAGCGCGTGCTACCACGCCCGGCTGATTTTTTGATTTATTGTAGAGATGAAGTCTTGCTGCCCAGGCAGGTCTCGAACCCGCAGGCTCAGGTAATCCACTCACCTCGGCCTCCCAAAGGCGCAGGATTACAGGCTGAGCCACCGAGCCCGGCTCACAAAACATTTTTAAAACATTTTAAAAACTACAAAAAACCCAAAAGTCTACTCGTGAGAAAAACATCAGACAAAGGGGAAATCTTACAGTATACCTGAGCAGTACTCCTCACAACTGTCAAGGATATCAAAAACAAGGAAAAGTCTGAGAAACTGTCATTGCCTATATGACCTAAGGAAACATGATCACTAAATGTAATGTGTTATCCTGGGTGGCATCTTAGAGCATAAAAAGAATGTTAGGTGAAAACTAAAGTCTGGATAAGGAATGAAATTTAGTAAATATAATAGTGTGTTAATATTTGTTCATTAATAACAAAGATATCAAACTAGTAACATGCTAAACATAGGCGAAACTGGTAGCCAGGTGGAGGGAACTCCTGGTACTATCTTTCTAATTTTGCTATAAATTTAAAACTATTATAAAAAATAAAGTTTACTTTAAAAATCTGTTATCTAACAGAACACATTTAATTGAAGTAGGAAATTCTGAAAACAGCGAGTGGGGTTATTCTACTCTCATGAACAGCTAGTAAATAATTTAATACAGGTCCCACCATGGAAACTCTCAAAATAGTATTTTGAGAGAAAGGTCAAAGTGTTTTATGTTTTTTTGGTCAGCCTTTTTGTGTGCCTGAGAAATAGATTGTCTATTTTGAAACAATAAAAATAGGAGACTAGCCAGGCTCGGTGGCTCAGCCTGTAATCCCGCGCCTTTGGGAGGCTGAGGTGAGTAGATTGCCTGAGCCCGCGGGTTCGAGACCCGCCTGGGCAGCGAGACCTCATCTCTACAATAAATCAAAAAATCAGCCGGGCGTGGTAACACACGCCTGTAATTCTGGCTACTTGGAAGGCTGAGGCAGAAGGATCGCTGCAGCCCAGCAGTTCGAGGCTGTGGTGGCCGGGAGCGACAGAGTGAGACTGGGCGACAGAGTGAGACTCCAACTCAAAAATAAAAATAAAAAAATAAAATTAAATTAAAAAATTTAAAAAAAAATAGGAGACTATGGAGAGACTCATGTGCTTCTCCTGCTAGTCTGTGAGACCTGACAGGGGTCCTCAAACTTTTAAAACAGGGGTCCGGTTCACTGTCCCTCAGACCGTTGGAGGGGCGGACTATAGTTTAAAAAAAAAAAAAAGGAATTTGTTCAGAGTTTTTTTTTTTAAACTATAGTCCGCCCCTCCAATGGTCTGAGGAACAGTGAACTGGCCCCCTGTTTTAAAAGTTTGAGGACCTCTACTAGAAAGACTTCAGTTGGAGCTGTTTATTTAGGACTGAAACTTGAGCTACACAGCCTTTCTGCTCATCAGCATCATCAGATTTATGTTTCACAATTAGAATCAAAGGTGATGAGAATTTGATTCTTATATTGCTGTCTCAAAACTTCCATTATGGAGACTAAAGATTTTGAGCTGGGCTCAGTGGCTCAGCCTGTAATCCCAAGCTTTGGGAGGCTGAGGTGAGTGGATTGCCCGAGCCCGCAGGTTCGAGACCCACCTGGGCAGCGAGACCTCATCTCTACAATAAATCAAAAAAATTAGCTGGGCGTGGTAGTGCATGCCTATAGTTCTAGCTACTTGGAAGGCTGAGCGGAAGGATCACTGGATCCCAGCAGGTCGAGGCTGCGGTGGCCAGGAGCGGCCACTGCACTCCAGTCTAGGCAACAGAGTGAGACTCCAACTCAAAAAAAAAAAAAAAAAAGCAAGAAAGAAAAAAAAGATTTTGAAGTAACAAAACACCATTAAACTGGTGTTTTATATGCAAAACACTACATACTCTAAGGCAGCCCAGTTATAGGGAAGTTTTGTGATTAGTATGACAAACCTTTATAGTATCAGCTTTTGGCGCCAAAATAATGTACTCAATCCACTCTAAAAATCTCAGCCTTTCAGTTCTATTTTATTTCTATTCTGTTGTCTTGACTACAGTATCTCTTGGCCAAGACAGTGCTATTGTTTATAAATTGGTTCTTCGTGAAAAACATGACAGTATTGTCAGTAGCTGAAGCCAAATTCCCTGATCATTCAGAGTTGACAATCATTTGGTGGAGATAAAGATAATTAACTCTGGAATTTTTGAATTCAATATGTATAGAACTATTTGGTGATTGATAAAATAAAAAGAGCAATTAGAATATCAAATAAAATGGCAAAAAAACACCAAATCCCCACTGGAAAACGTGGACATAATGGAGGTGAGATGGAAATTCACTCTTAAATGCTTACCCATGATGAAAACTGTGAATGTTGGGTTCACATGAAAGTTTCCCAGTAGCATCTTTTACCACTTTACCAAAGTTGACATTTATGAGGGAAATCCCAAAATTTTATTATTTAATTTATGAGTTAATCCCAAAATATTGGAATTAACTTTTGGACAGCGAGCCCCTTGTAGTACAAGCATCACCCACTAGATAAGTGTTCTAGGAACTCATAGGCATCTGTGTGCCAGCTAGCATTGTTGTGAGAGGTGTTCAGCTTCTTGGAGAATCTTTCAACACATTTGCCCATTTCTTGATGGGTGAGTTTCAAGTGTACCTGACCACACTTTGCTGAGTGTTCAACAGTTTTTGACCAAAATGGCATGACTCCCATGCCTTACTCTTCCTATTTACTTGATATCACACTAAGTGACTCTTTTTTGTTTTCCTCAGATGAAAAATGTCCTCAAGGAGAAACATTTTGCTGATGTGGAAGAGATGAAACAAAAAATGGCAGAAGCACTGAAAGGCATCAAAATTAATGCTGCTCAAAAACTGCTCTGAGCAGAGGGAAAAGTATCTCAATATGTGTATTGCATCAAACGGAGAGTACTTTGAAGGTGACTGAAGTTTAAACATGTAAGAATAAATACACAATTTTTTAAATAAATAAATTCTTGGTTTTGGGGGGTCCCCCTTAGTATAAATCATGGTCATTTGTATTGACATAACATATGCAGTGGGGCAAATGAAATTCATCCTTTAATCACCATAATTAGGGAAGAAATCAAATTATAAGAGAGAATTTAAGCTATGAATTTATCATATGGATCTGAGAGTGAACATTACATCTCTGGTGACAAAATATATTTAACAGTTTAGATCCTTTAAGAGAGAGAGTAGAGCCCAGAGAAGACTTTCCTTCTGTTTCTCCATGCACCCTCCCCCAACCCAGAACTAACAGAATGTACCCTTGTGTTTATGCAGAGCAGTGGGAAATAGACATAATAGAAACCCTCTGGCATTAAACACATGGGGTCGTGGTATCTGTGAGACTTGAAATTATGGTGAGTGAGACTTGGCATTTCTCTGGAAAGTTGTAGTAGATCCCAGGGTAGAAGCTGAGTGGTGATACCAGAGGAGGAAAGGGTTAAAGGATGAGGGCTGTGGGAGGAGACTGAGCAATGGGAAAATATGAAAAGACGATATGCCCACTGAGACACTCCTCTAACACCCTCACTTCCACCCTGTCCTCAGGCCCACCTTTGAGATCTCTTCCCTGGTAAGTAGTTAGAAGCAGGAGGCACCCAATTCCCACTCCACATCACCCCTGGCTGTCAACAAGTGGCTGCACTAACATCCCTTGAGGGATGTTACTGGACAACAAGGGCCATCTCTACCTACAGGTGACAACCAAGCAAGGGAAAGAGAAAGTCCAATGTCCCTGTCACTGCTCTCCACAGCGGGTAATTCAAGGCATTGCTAGCAAAGGGACCCCACCTTGATACAGAGAGATGATCCAAGGAGCAGCTTCTCAGAGAAACGTCACCCACAGCATTCCCACAGCTGTTATAGCCATGAAGACAGGAAAGCAAAGCCACCATTTTGACCTGTGGTTTTGGTGAGGCTATTTTGGCACAGGAGTCATTTGATACCATTATGATGCAGCTGTTTGGAAGGACAGCGTCAAAATGACTGAGTTGAAATGTGAAAATTTTGCCTTTTGTTACATGAGAATGTACATGGTAGACACTTTATACTCATCCTGAGATACAGCCAAATTTGAACACAGGGGATAGGCTAGGAGTGAAGAAACAATACTTTCTTCGCAAGGTGAGTGGTGGGCCTTTGATAGCATCCTGGTACCATCACTCTTTCTTTACTGACTCCTCCAGAGAAGATATGGTGCTAAAGAAGACACAGAGCATGGCTCTGGACAGCTTCCCTACATATGTTTAATACAACAGATTACATATATAATAAAAATACAGAACTACATAAAGATTGTGTAACTTCTTATTTAAAGACAGAACTGAGGGAGTGGAGTTCAGAGGAACTAGATTGCAGGCAACAATCATCTCGGGAGGAATGTGAGAATCCTTTAGGTCTTAGGGCTTATACTTTGAGCTCAACTTATATCATTAGGCCTGAGGTTTCCTGCATGGTCCAGTGAACTATGAAAAATGTGACTTAATTGATAGGGTCCTATGTTGCTCGATTATTATCTTCAATCAATTGCCTTTTCTTTCTTAAACCAGATAAGTCACTGCCTAGTTCTGGGAAGTAACATGTATCAATTCTGGGAAAGTTTATTTGAAGGCCTCACAATATGATCCACAACAAAATTAGATAAGCTATGTTGGTTTGTTTTTTTCCCCAACTTTCTCTGGCCCTGGATATTGGGGCATGTTGTTATGACTACCGCTAGAAAAAATTTATCACTGCTTCATTTCTTTGCATCTGTGGCTGTGGTTATACATCTAAAATTTTAGTTTCTGTGATAATTTTCCTTTGAAAATCAAATGCCATAGGTCATGAGCCTACCGCCAAGACTCACGAGGAAGGGGATACAGAATGTTAGACACCCCAAAATACTGACACATTGCCACAGTAGCCCCCTGTGTTGGCTTCCTGGCATCAAAGCACACCTTATACCCAGTGAACTATCACAGAAACAAAGAACTGAGTACCACATGTCTTTACTCATAAGCAGACACTGAACATTTACCATAATACAATAAAGGGATTGGCAGTGGTGGGATACTGCCCAGAAGGTGGGCACCTTTATATCAATAAATGTACCTAGTCCCAAACCAGGCCAAAGTGGACCAAAGAGAGGCCCAAACTTTACCTGTATAATGACCACTTGTATACCCAATCCTGAATTATACCCCACATCTGGGAAAAAAAAAAAAAAAAGCACACCTTTGCGTACTTCTAAAACAAAGGAAAGAAAAACTTCCCTACATTACACAACTATGTCTTCCTGTCCATGAAAGTATGTTTGTCTCTTTCCAAAGGCAGAGAAGTTTCCTCAGTTGCTGCTACATTTCCAAATCTAGCTCCAGCTATCTCTGCACAACTCACATCAGTGTTCTGAATTTACGTTCTGTAATGTGGAACTAACCAGCATTAGCATGTGCTATAAAATAGTAAGTCCCGTTGCCTTCCCTGATTGTAGATGGAGCTCTATTCTGAAAGCAGCAGAATTTTTAAGGGTTACCATAATGGTGAATGAGTCATTCAATAAGACCATGAGTAGTTTTGCAAGGGTAGTTTTGCTGGACCAGAATAAGTACCAAATACAGTGATTTTAAATTGCTACCCCTTTCATGAAAGAGAAGATCCAATGTAATCAATCTGCTACTTTACCTGCAGGATGATAAAGGTCAGTCTTGGGGTCTTTGGGGATCCTGGCATCACTTTTCACATTTTTGTAATTCCAGTCTAGAGTTAAATTCCTGGGAAAGACAGATTGGCTTCTGTGCTCAGCCATTGGCCAGGGATTAAGGTTTAAGGGGATTATGATCAACAGGACTAAAAAGTAAAATTAACATATAAAAGACCAGGATGCTGGGCAGGTGAAAAGAGCAGACACCACATTCCACCACCTTGTGGTTCACTTCCTCTCCGCTGACATCTTACATTGATTTTCATGCATTTAGATTTTTTTTTTCATTAATCAGTATTTTTTATTATGGTTTTGTGGGGTACAGTTAAGGGTTAGGTGTACAATTACGTTTCATTCAGGCACCCTGTTGATAAGAGGTGTTTTCCCATCCCCCGACAGATATTTGCTACTGTTAATCCCATCCCCCTCCCCTCCATAGTTTCCCAGTACCGTCAGTCATTTTCTTATAGTATTACATTGGACGTTCAAGGTCCATTATATGAATGAGAACATGTGATATTCGGATCTTTGTTTCTGTGGGAGGTCACTCAGTATTATAGACTCTAGTTCCATCCAGGTTGCAGCGAAATTCATGATTTTGTTCTTTTTTATGACTTCGTAGTATTCCATCGTGTATATGTACCACATTTTTTTATCCAGTCCTCTTTGGATGGGCAGCATGGTTGTTTCCAGGTTCTTGCTATTGTGAACAACGCTGCAATAAATATATGTGTGCAGGTATCTTTTTTATAGAGTGATTTGTGTTCTTCATGGTATATTCCCAGTAGGGGGATTGCAGGGTCATATGGAAGGTCAATTTTTAGAGCTTTTAGGAATCACCACACTGCTTTCCACAGAGGTTGCACTAGTTTACACTCCCACCAACAGTGTAGAAGTGTTCCCTTTTCACCACACCCTCTCCAGCAGCTGTTATTTTTTGAGTTGTTGATAATTGCCATTCTGACTGGAGTTAGGTGGTATCTCAGGGTGGTTTTGATTTGCATCTCCCTGATGATTAGTGAGGTTGAGCATTTCTTCATGTGTTTGTTGGCTGCTTGAATGTCTTCTTTTGTGAAGTGCCTGTTCATATCTTTTGCCCATTTTATAATGGGGTTGTTTGTTTTCTTCTTTTCAGTACATTTCAGTTCCTTGTAGATCCAGGATGTTAAGTCTTTGTCAGACCTAGAGTTGGCAAATACTTTTTCCCAGTCTGTAGACTGTCTTCCTGCTCTCTTGATGGTTCCTTTGGCTTTGCAGAAGCTTGTCAGTTTAATAAGGTCCCATTTGTCTATCTTCTCTCTTAAGTCCTGTGGGTTTCGGGTTTTGTACAGGAATTGGATGCCAGTTCCGATTTCCATGAGAGTATTTCCTTTCTTTTCTAAGGTTCTTATGGTTTGAGGTTTTACATTTAGGTCTCTGATCCATTTGGAATTAACCTTTGTGCATGGGGATAGATAGGGGTCCTGTTTCAATCTTCTGCATGTGGTCAGCCAGTTTTCCCAGCACCATTTACTGAATAGGTTCTCCTCTCCCCATTGGTAGGTGGTGGGGGCTTTGTCAAAGATGAGTTGGTTGAGAAATTGAGGTTTTGCTTCTGGAATCTCAATTCTGTTCCATTGATCTATATGCCTGTTCCTGTACCAATACCAAGTTGTTCTGATGATTGTAGCTTTTTAGTAAAGTTTGAAATCTGGTATTGTGATACCACCTGCTTTGTTTTTTTTTTTGCTGAGGATTGTTCTGGCTATTCTTGGACGTTTGTGTTTCCATATGAATTCCTGTGTTGTGTTTTCTAGGTCTGAGAAGAATGTTGTTGGTAATTTAATGGGTATTGCATTGAATTTGTAGATTGCCTTAGGTAAGATGGACATCTTCACAATGTTGATTCTTCTGATCCATGAGCATGGGTTATTTTTCCACTTGTTCATGTCAGCTTTGATTTCTTTGAGCAGTGTTTTGTAATTTTCCTTGTAAAGGTCTTTCACGTCTCTGGTTAGGAAGATGCCAAGGTATTTCATTTTTTTTGTGGCTATTGTGAATGGAACTGTGTTTTTTATTTGGGTTTCTGTTTGTTTATTATTGGTGTAGAGAAATGCGATTGTCTTTTGTACATTTATTTTGTATCCTGAGACTTTGCCAAAGGCTTTTATCAATGTAAGGAGGCCTTTGACAGATTCTCTTGGGTTTTCAAGGGACACCATCATATCATCTGCATAGAGAGATAACTTGACTTCCTCTTTTCCTATTTGAATACCTCTGATTGCCTCCTCTTCTCTGATTGCTTTAGCCAGGACTTCCAATACTATGTTGAACAGGAGGGGAGAGAGTGGGCATCCTTGTCTAGTTCCAGTTTTCAGGGGAATTGGTTCCAATTTTTGTCCATTTAGGAGTATGCTGGCTGTGGGTTTCTTGTAGATGGCTTTTACTATTTTGAGGTATGTTCCCCGTATGCCTAGATGTTCAAGGGTTTTTATCAAGAAGGGGTGCTGGATTTTATCAAAAGCTTTTTCTGCATCTAGTGATATGATCATGTGGTTTTTGTTTTGACATCTGTTGATGTATTTAATTACATTTGTGGTTTTACGAATGTTGAACCAGCCTTGCATGCCAGGAATGAAGCCTACTTGGTCATGGTGGATGATTTTTGAGATGTATTGCTGAATCTGGTTTGCTAGGATCTTGTTGAGAATTTTAGCATCTATGTTCATCAAAGATATTGGCCTGTAGTTCTCTTTCTTTGTTGGATATTTACCTGGCTTGGGTATGAATGTGATGTTGGCTTCGTAAAATGATTTGGGGAACGTTCCATCTTTTTCAATCACCTGGAATACCTTCAGTAGGATTGGTATCAGCTCCTCCTTGAATGTCTTGTAGAATTCTGCTGGGAAGCCATCTGGACCAGGGCTTTTTTTTGTAGGAAGTTTCCTTATTATGTAGTCGATTTCCTTGATTGTTATTGGTTTATTTAGGGTCTCAATTTCTTCTTGTTCCAACCTAGGTAGGTTGTGTGATGTCAGAAAGTCCTCCATTTCCTTCTGGTTTTCAAGTTTGTTTCCATACAAGTGTACGTAGTAGTCTCTAATGATCTTTTGTATTTCTTCAGGGTCAGATGTGACTTCATCTTTTGTGTTTCTGATTATGCTTATTTGGTTTTTTTCTCGTTTTTTTCTTGGTCAGTCTAGCTAGGGGACCATCAATCTTGTTTACCCTTTCAAAGAACCAGCTTTTTGTTTCATTGATTTTTTGTATTATCTTTTTGTCTTCTATGTCCTGGATTTGGGCTTTTATTTTGGTGATCTGGATTCTTCTGCTGAAATTAGGGTTTTTGTGGTCTTTCTTTTCCAGTTTCTTTAAAAATATGGAACGCTTCACGAATTTGCGTGTTATCCTTGCACAGGGGCCATGCTAATCTTCTCTGTATCGTTCCAATTTTAGTATATGTGCTGCCGAAGCGAGCACGCATTTAGATTTTTATATGTCTCATCCTTCTAAGAAGAAATCTATCTTGTGTACAACCTAGAACACATTAGTTATTGTCTCCAGCTTCACGTTCAAGCTCTCCTGGTGAAGTCCCAGCCCTCTTCTTGTTCCACTATAAATCTGCCTTAATATTCTGAAACATGAAACTTTTTTTTTTTTTTAAATTTTAGGGTTGTGGGATACAATTGGGGATTGACTGCACTAGTGGGTTGTGAAGTTGAGTTTCTAGTAGGCCCTATCTTCCCTGATAGTGGACCAGGTACCACATGCGTTGCCATGTGTCACCCTCTATCTTCCTTCCTTCCCTCCTTCAGCAGTGCTTGACACTACCAATCCCACCTTTGTGTTCATGTGACCAGTGATCAGGGACCACTTATGAGTGAGACCGTGCAGTATTCAGTTCTTTGTTTCAGTAATATAGTGTGATGGTCTCCAACTGCATCCATTTTGCTGCAAAGGTTTGATTCGGTTCTTCATTATCACTGTATAATATTCCATCATGTATATGTACCACATTTTATTTATCCAGTCCACTTGCAATGAGCATCTGAGTTGGTTCAATGTTTTTGCTATGGTGAATAGTGCCGCAACGAACATAAGTGTGCTGGTGTCTTTCTGGTAGAGTGATTTATGTTCTTCTAGGCATATTTCCAGAATTGAGATTGCTGGATCATAAATTTAATTTTACTTCTTTGAGAAATTATCACACTGCTTTTCACAAAGTTTGAAATAGCTTACATTCCCAACAGTGTAGAAGTGTTCTCTTTTCTCCTCCACACCTGCACCAGTATCTGCTTTTTTTTTTTTTTTTTACTTTTAAGTGATAGCCATCCTTACTGGTCAGGTGGTATCTCATTGTAGTTTTTTGTTGTTTTTTGTTTTTTGAGTTGGAGTCTCACTCCGTCACCCAGGCTGGAATGCAATGGCACACTCATGGCCATTGCATTGTCAACTTTTTAGACTCCAGTGATCCTTCAACTTCAGCCTTCCAAATAGCATGTGGCTAGCCAGTTTTTCCAGCACTATTTGCTAAATATGGTTTCCTTTCCCCAATGCTTATTATAAATGGCTTTGTCAAAGTTGAATTGGTTGAAGGACTGTGGTTTTATTTCCAGATTCTGTGTCCTGTTCTATTGTTCTATGTATCTATTCCTTTACCAATACCATGCTGTCTTGGTTAGTGTAGCCTTGAAATAAAGTTTAAAGTCTGGAAGTATAATGCCTCCCACTTTTTTCTTTTTGCTGGGGATGCTTTAGCTATTCAGGCTCTTATTTTCCTTCCATGTGAATTTCTGTTTTGTCTTTTCTAGGTCTGTGAAAAATAATGCTGGAAATTTGATAGGAATTGCATTGCATCTGTATATTGCCTTGGGTATGACGGACATCTTGACAATATTGATTATTCCAATACATAAGTGTGGAATGTTTTCAATATGTGTCATCCTTGATTTTCCTTGTGGAGTGTTTTGTAGTTCTCATTGCAAAAGCCTTTCAATTCTTTGGTTAGGTGGATGCTGTTATTTTTCTATGTGACTATTGTGAATGAAATTGTGTTTTTTATTTGGTTCTCAGCCTGCTTGCTGTTGGTGTATAGCAATGCAACTTTCTTTTATGCATCAACTTTGTATCCTGAGACTTTACTGAAGTTGTATGTATCAGGGTGAAGAGGTTTTTGACAGACTTTCTAGGGTTTTCTTGGTACAGAATCATATCATCTGCAAAGAGAGATAATTTAACATCCTCTTTTCTTATTGGGGTACCTTTGTTTTTCTTTTCCTGTCTGATTCTTCTAAGACTTCCAGTACTATATTGAATAGGAGGAATGAGAATGGACATCCTTTTTCTAGTTCCAGTTCTCAGGAAGAATGCTTCCAACTTCTGCCAATTAGGCATTGTTTTGGATGTAAGTTTGTCATAGATGGCTTTTATTTTTTTGAGGAATGTTCTTAGATCCCTAGGTGTTCGAAGGTTTTTATAAAGAAGCTAGATTTCATTGAATGTTTTTTCTGTATTTAATGAAATAATCATGTGGTTCTTGATTTTATAGCTGTTGATGTAATGGATTACATTTTATACTTACCTATGCTGCACCAGTCCTGCCTTTTGGGAATGAAGCCCGTCTGGTTATGATTGATGATCCTTGAAATATATTGTTGGACACAATTTGCTAGAACCTTGCTGAGAATTTTTGCATCTATGTTCATAAGGGAAATTGGCCTATAATTCTCTTCTTTATCAGGTCTTTTCCAGGATAATGCTGGCTTCATAGAATGAACCAGGGATAATTCCTTCTTTCTCGACTGTCTTGAATACTTTGAATGAGATTGGTATCAGCTCTTTCTTGTATGTCTTGGAGAATTTAGCTGAGAAACCATATAGGCCAAGGTTTTGTTTTAATTTTTTTTGGTGGAGAAGTTTCTTACAATTGAGTGGACTTCCTGGATTGCTATTGATCTGTTCAGGGTTCCAATTTCTTCTTGTTCCAACTGTGGGAGATTATGTGATTTCAGAAATTCCTCCATTTTCCCTATATATTCTAGTTCTTTTGCATACAGGTATTCAAGACAGTCAAGAAAGAAGGAACTATCCCTGATTCATTCTATGAAGCCTGCATTATCCTGGCAAAGACCTGATAAAGAAGACAACTACAAGCCAATCTTTTGAATTTCTTTAGGGTCAGTTTTTGTTTCTAATTGTGTTTATTCAGTCTCTCTCTCTCTCTCTCTCTCTCTCTCTCTCTCTCTCTCTCTCTCATTGTCTCTCTCTCTCTCTCTCTCTCTCTCTCTCTCTGACAGTCTGGTCAGGGGACTGTCAATCTTATTTATCTTCTCAAAGAACAAGATTTTTGTCTTGTTGATTCATTCTATGATTTTTTTTAATTTTATTACATTGAACTGGAACTTATTTTAGCAATTTTAAATTTTCTATATTTGGATTTAATTGTTCTTGCCTTTCCAGTTTCCTTAGGTGTAATATTAGGTTGTTTACTTGCGATCCCTCTGTTTTCTTAATATGTATGTGTAAAATAATCTTCCCCCCTCAGCACTACTTTCATGATATCCCAAAAGCTTTAATATGTTGTGTCTTTATTTGTTTCCAGGAATCCTTTTATTTCTGCCTTGATTTCAGTGTTAAATTCAAAGTCATTCAGAAACTTTTTGCTTAATTCTGGGAAATTGTTGGTTATGATATTGATTTTTATTCCACTGTGTTCTGAGAAGATGCTTGACATGATTTCAACTTTTTTTAAAATTTGTTCATGCTTAATTTATGCCTGATGATTTTTTCAATCTTGGTGAATGTTCATGTGCTGATAAGTGGAATGTATACTCTGGTTGTTGGATGAAGTGTTCTATAGATGTCTATTAGTTCCAGTGTAGTCAAGTGGTGAGTAAAGGTTTCATATTTCCTTATTGGTTGCTTGCCTTGATGATCTGTCTAAGGCTGTTAGTGGGGTATTAAACTCTCTGACTATAATTGTATGAGTGTCTATGTCTTCTCTTAGTTTAAGTAACAATTGTTTAATTAATCTAGGTGCTCCTATATTGAGTGTGTGTGTGTGTGTGTGTATATATATATATATATATATTAAAGATGTGGGGTACAATTCAGGGTTAGGTATACAAACATTGATTATGCAGATACCCTTGTTGATGAGGTATGCCCCTCCCTCCCCTAGCAGTTTCCTCAACTGCCAATCCCACCCCTACTCCCTTGACAGTTTCCCAGTAGGGATTCCTAGTTTGCCAATCCCTTTCTTATAGTATTGTAATAATTGTTCAAGGTCCACTTATGAGTGAAAACATATAGTACTCTCTTCTTTGTTTCTGTGATAGATCACTAAGTATGATTGACTCAATGCATCCAAGTTGCTGTGAAGTTCATATGTTAGTCCTTCTTTATGGCTGCATAATATTCCATTGTGTATATGTACCACATTTTTTTTAATCCAGTCAAGTTGACAAAAAATACCTTGTGGAATGGCTAAATTGAGGTAACTGACATACACATTATCTCACATATTATTTTTGTGGTGAGAACACTTAAAATCAACTCCGTATGCAAATAATTATACAATACATCATTATTAACTATAGTCACCATGTTGTACAATAGATCTCTTTAACTTGTCCTTCTTGGCTAATTGAAATTTTTTTTGTTGGCTAACATCTTTCCCCACTCACACTCCTCCACATCCCCAGCCCCTGATAACCTCTACTTTAATCTCTGCTTCTGTTAGCTCAACTTTTTAAGATTCCACATATAAGTAAAATCATTCTGTGCCTTAATGTTCATCCATGTTATTGCAAATGTCAGGACTTCTTTCTTCTTAAAGGCTCAATAGTCATCCACTGTGTTTACATACCATGTTTTCTTTGTCCATTTATCCACTGATGAACAATTGAGTTGATTCTAGTTATTGTTAATAATACTGCAACAAACACAGGATTGCAGATACCTCTTTGATATACTGACTTCATTTCCATTGGCTATATACCTAGTAGTGGAATTGCTGGATCATAAATAGGTCTATTTTTCTTTTTAAATATGCTTTATTATTTTGGAAAATATTTGTTTAAATACCATTTGATAAAATGACATAGAAGAAAAGTTTTAAAGTTATATTTTGATGATTGGGTTTTTAAAAAATATATTCATGGGGTACAAGTACAGTTTTGCTACATTGACATATTGTACTGGGATGAAGTCAGGGCCTTCAGCGCATTCATCACTGAAGCAACACACGTGGTACCCACCAAACAACCTCCTGTCACTTACCTAACCCCCAAACCCTCCACCCCTCCAAGTCTCCACCGTCTCTCATTTTATTCTCTGCTTTCACGTGTCACTTCTAAGTGAGAATATGTGGCATTTTTCTTTCAGTTTAAGTTGCTTCTCTTAAGATATTGGCATAGAGTTCCATTTATGTTGCTGTAAAAGACATGATATCATTCTTTTTTATGACTGAATAGTATTCCATGGTGTATACACACCACATTTTCTTTATCCAGTCTTCCATTGATGGACACTGAGGTTGATTCTATGTCTTTGCTATTGTGAATATTGCTGATAAACATATGAATGCAGGTATCTTATATAATGATTTCTTTTCTTTTGAGTAGATACCTAGTAGTGGAATTGCTGGAACTGCTATGCTTAGTTCTTTGAGAAATCTCCATATTGTCTTCCACAGAGGTTGTATTAATTTACATTCCTACCAACAATGTATAAGTGTTCCTTTTTCTCCATGTGATTTCCGACATCCGTTGTTTTTAGTTTTTTTAATAAGAACCATTCTGATAGGTGCAGTATGATATCTCATTGTGAGTTTAATTTGCATTTCCCTGGTGATTAGTGATATTGAATATTTTTTCATATATTTGTTGACAATTTGTATGTCTTCTTTTAAGAAATGTCTACTCAAGTCTTTTGTCCATTTTTTAAAATTGATCTTCTTTTGGGGGGGAGGCTACTGAGTTGTTTGAATTTATTATGTATTCTGGATACTAACCACTTGTGAGATGCATAGTTTGCAAATATTTTCTCCTGTTCTGTATGTTGTCTCTTTACTCTGTTATTATTTTCAAGTTGTTTTATAAATTCTTTCTTTTTCTCTATGTTTTTGTCTTTGTGGATTCATAAAATTCTGTCATGTTGCCATTTGATTTCTTTCTCTTCCTCCTTTGTGTGATTGCTTTATAAGACCTGTGTTTTATCTCATATGTTTTCATGACAATGAATATCGACCTTTCATTTCCATTTTTAAGACCCCTTTGAGCATTTCCTGCAGGACTAGTCTAATGGTGACAAATGCCCTCAGCATTTGCTTGTCTGGGAAAGACTATTTCTCTTTCATTTATGAAGTTTATTCGGGCAGGATAGAATACTCTTGACTGACAGTTTTTTGTGTTTTTTTTTAATTTCAGCATTTTGAGAATACCATCCCATTCTCCTCTGGCCTGTAAGGTTTCTGTGAAAAGTCCACTGTTAGTCTGATAGGGTTTCCTTTATAGGTGACTAGACCCTTTTCTCTTGCTAATTCTAAAATTCTTTCCTTCACTTTGACCATAGGCATCTTGCATGTGCCATGGTGAAGTCCTTTTTGCCATGTATTTCTTGGAGATATCATGGACTCTTCTTTTTTTGTGAGTTGGAGTTCCACTCTGTCACCCAGACTGGAGTGCAGTGGCTGCTCCCAGCCACTGCAGCCTCGACTTGCTGGGCTCCGGCAATCCTTCCACCTCAACCTTCCAAGTAGCTGGAACTACACGCTACTACGCCCGGCTAATTTTTTATTTACTGTAGAGATGAGGTCTCGCCAAGTTGCCCAGGCGGGTCTCGAACCCACGGGCTTAGACAATTCACTCACCTCGGCCTCCCAAAGTGCTGGGACTATAGGCTGAACCACCGAGCCCGGCATCATGGACTCTTATATCTGGGTATCTAACTCCCTAGCTAAAGGTGGGTAGTTTTCATCAATTATTTTCTTAAATAGTTCTTTTAAAAAATGCTTTGATCTCTCCCCCCATGGATTCATAATTTATAAGTTTAGTTGCTTTATGTAGTCTCAGACATCTCAAAGTATTTATTAATTAAAAATATGTTTTTCCATAATTTTTGTCTGACTGGATTATTATTTTTTTTATTTTTATTGTTTATGTTAAAGATGTGGGGTGTAATTCAGGATTAGGAACATAAGTGGTCATCATGCAGGTGAAGTTTGGGCCTCCCTTAGGTCCCCACTTCTCCTGGTTTGGGATCAGTTACCCTTATTGATGTTATGGGGCCCCACTTCCCCTGGCAGTGTCTCATTACTACCAATCCCTTTCTTATAGTACTATGATAAATGATCAGAATCTGCTTACGAGTGAGAACATGTGGTACTCAGCTCTTTGTTTCTGTGATAGATCACAAAGTATAGTAGACTCTAAATCCATGACTGGATTATTTTAAAACATTTGTCCTTAAGTTCTGAGATTCTTTCTATTATTGAAGGTTTTAATTGTATTTTATATTTCCTTCAATGAATTTTTTAGTTTCAGAATTTCTTTTTTTGTGTGTGTTGGAGTCTCACTCTGTCACCCAGACTGGAGTGCAGTGGCCACTCCTGGCCACCGCAGCCTCAATCTGCTGGGCTCCGGCGATCCTTCCGCCTCAGCCTTCTAAGTAGCCGGAATTACAGGCACGCGCTACCACGTCCAGCTGATTTTTTGGTTTATTGTAGAGATGAGGTCTCGTTGCCCAGGCAGGTCTCGAACCTGCGGGCTCAGGCAATCCACTCACCTCAGCCTCCCAAAGGTGCGGGATTACAGGCTGAGCCACCAAGTTTGGCTCTTTTTTTTTTTAAGATGCTTATCTCCCTGGTAAATTTTTCATTCATATCCTGAACTGATTTTGTTTGTATTGGTTTTCAGATTTCTCTTGCATCTCACTCATTGAGCTTCTAAACTATCTATATTTTGAATTCTTTGATTGGGATTTGTTACTAAACAATTGTGGTCCTTTGGTGGGGTCATAAAAAAGTGCCTCCTTTTTATGTCCTTCCATTGATATCTGTGCATCTGGTGTAGCAGTCATTTGTTCTAATTTCTCAAAATTTCTTTTATAGGAGAATTCTTTTATCCTAAAGATGAATATATGTTGTTGATTAAGTAGAATACTTTGGCTTTCATTTGGGGGCCAGGTGGGGGGTCATCTTTATATGACTTCATCAGTACACAGGGCCATCGGTATCTGTGATTTCCTTGGTGGCTTAAGGTACAGTTATTAATTGAGGTTGTGAAGATTTTCTGAGGACTTGAACACCAACTGAGGCCTTGATGGTGGCAGCAGTAGGCTGAGTTTGCCTGGGTTTGGGCCCCAAATAATTTTATGCTGGCTCTGGTGTCAGTGGGTCCTGGAGGGTTGATTTTTGGGTCTCTAAGTGGCTTGCTTAGAAATAATACTGGGAGTGATGGGCCAAATGTGTCAGTAATTTCTTAGGCTCTGGGCAGCTAAGGTCATGAGGGTAATGATGTAGTGGTGATAGAGCAACCCACTGGAACCCAAGTAGTCCATGTGGTGCTGCTAGTAGCTGCCTCAGATTAGGCAGGCTAATCCCTAGTCCCATAGCCACCCACAGGGCAGTGGGTACTGTTCAAAATATGCTTAGGAGAGTTTGGTCTCCTCTGTCTGAGTGGCCACCGCAGCTACATGGTCTGGAACTCAATCTGAGAGCATACTGTAGCCCAGCAGTAAACTCTCAAAATAGTGCCTTGGGCCTGAGCTCAGAGAAAGTGAATTCTCTCCCAGACAAGCACCATGGGCAAAATGCTGTGGGGCGTGGAGTCTACTTGCATCTCAGACTCATAGCAGCCTATTGTTGGGCAGTGGTATGTCCTAGATATGCATAGCAGAGCTGGTGTCCCTGTCCATCCTTTGCTGGGTCACGGCTTCAGTTGCATCAGTTCAAACTCATCAGTCCAAGGGCAGGCTGAAGTCTAACATTAAACTGTCAAAATGGCATCTTGGGCCTGGGATCAGAGAATGTAGGGCCTCTCTCCGGCAAGCAGCATGGGCAAGAAGCTGGTGGGAGTGCAGATCTCTCACATCTCGGTCTCATAATCAAATAACAGAGGGCTGTAAAGACCATTCCATGGTGCGTGATAGTGACTCGTCTCCCATCTCCATTTTTGGAGCAGTGCAGCAGCAGTAGTCACCTGAAGATCTCCAGTATCTAGGCTCCCAGCTGAAACAGCTCTAGGCTCAGATGACTGTAGATCCCTTTCTGGAGCAATGTTTCTGTGCAAACTTCAGGCAGCTCCATATGTCAGACCTGAGGCCCCAGTGAGCCAATGGTTTCTATTGTAGCCAAGATTGTAAAAACTTGCCTCAGAGTGTAAAGCCCTAGGAGTTTCTTTCTTACTGCTTGGCCATATCCAGGTGCTTCTCCCAGCTTTCAACCAGTCCTCCAGCCAGCAAGCTGCCTTGAACCCTCTCCTCACTCCTGGTGCTTCCCTTATCTTCTCTGGTAAATCCTAGCACTCCCTCCTAGATGATCTGTTCAAACTATGAGTATCTACTTATTATTCTGGTCCCTCTGAATGAGGGAGGCACAAACTACCTGTGTCTAGTCAGCAATTTTGATTCGACTGGTAGTTCTATTTTTAATTTGTGGAAATGTCATACTGTTTGTCGTCACAGTTGTACTAATTTACATTCCCACTAACAGTCTTATTGATTTTTAAATCATAGGGTCTTTTTTGTTTCTTCTTTTTGCTTTGTTTCCTTTTCCCCAGAGTTCCTTTTCTTTGTGAATCATTTTTCATGGTCTCTCTGTTTCTTGTTAAGGTTTTCCTTACATGTCTAATACTCAGTGTTTGATATTCATATTTAATAATAAAATCCTAAAATACTACATAGAAATTCTACATATTGAATGGAAATTCTAGCTGTTTTTGAATCAAGCACCACAAATTTTGTGATTTGATATGTAGTCCAAGTTATTCTTTAAGGAGAACCTTAAATATCAATATCTACAGGTTTTTTCTCTTAGGCTAGTTTCTTCAAAGAGGAATTCTTCACTCTCTTCCCTAGGGTGACATAGGACTTGACAGCACTATTTTGGGGGCAATGCAGAGACTAGGGCTCAATTTTATAGTTGCATTTTTTGACTAAGAACTCACTTGTGTCTCGTCTTCCCCAGGTCAGAGTCTCTTAGGAACACGTTTCCGATCTTCAGATTTTGGTCTTCTGCTCATTTTAATGCCTTGTCTGAATGGGCTGGCAGAGTCCACTGGAATCCTGTCTATTCCTTGTCAAGATTGTCAAGCAGTCTTTTTGCTTTCAGCACAACCTGATTTATTCAATTCTTAAGAACTTTCAAGGTTCTGTAACTTCTCAAGTTTTTGACACATAATTAGCTTACCACTTATTGGATTTCCCATTACAGATTCAGGCTTCATCTTTCTTTGGTCTATTAGGTTGCTTCTCATTTATTGCTTTTAAGTTTCTAGATTTTGTTGACATTTCTCATATGTTATCCTTATTTCTCTTTTCAATGGATTCATACTTTTAAATTACTTTTCCTTTTATTTTCATGGGATTTCAGATGGTAACAGGAAAAATCAATTATATTAAATCCACCAAGTTTATGCACAGCTTTATGTATTCTATTTTAAGTGAAGACAAAACTTGAAATAAAAGAAGCAACAATTAGAGTTATAATTAGGCAAATTTGTTTGCTGGTTAATTCAACTTAAAAATTAAATGGTTTGCTGTTAATAGTAAGGTGAACAAAAAAAAGTGAATATAGTTGCTTAAGTTATTAGAGGTTTTGCTTTATAGTTTTTTATTTGACAAAATTTTTGTCATAGAACATAAAGAGAAAAACATGACAAGAGATTATAATGACAACAAAAATGCATAATACTAAGAGAAAAATGCAGACTACATATTTGTAAATACTGCTTGATTACTACTATGTAAATCTCAAGTTTCAGGATCAAAAGACTTTTTTTATATTCATTCTGTATGCCAATAAAAATGATTATTGTAATTATTCTTTACTCCTCCATCATTGTATTCAGGATGCTTTGATGTTTTACACTGGTCAGTCTGAATCCATGAAATGGTAAAAAACAAATAATTGTGGATAGGAGAAGGCAAAAGGAGAACAGACTCGAAAAAAGGCTAGATACCATGGAAAACTCTGGACTCTGGGATAGGCAAGCTGCTTTTAATGTTGCCCTTGACATTTTTTCTGGATCATGACTTTCGATTTTCTCCTTATTGGCTGAAGATTAGCATATTTGTGGTAGTAAATATGTCAGAAAGACTATGTTAGGAGTGGGTATCTCTAAAATTGTATATGTAGGAAGAAGGGTACATTTTCTCCCTCATAATTTTCTGTGTTCTCTAAATTTTCTATAAAAACCGTCTATTAACTACTAGTGATGAGAAGTTCAAGAGAAGTTCAGTCAATGGGACTAACAGGATGGAGAAGAGTGTAGAGCATAAAGAAAAGAAAGAAGGACCTTGGGAGCAGGGCAGGTAAGAGATGCCTTTAATCTCTAACATAAGAGAGGTCACAGGTGCACCTATGATCCTACAAACCTTGAGCATAGCTTATTAGATTAGGAATATTTGGCTCAGAACTAAACAGTGGTGGTTTTAAAACACATTAACAAATTCTTAGGCTCATCTCTCTTTGAAAGATGGGGACTATGTTCTCCCACTCCTCATGTCTAAGCCGAGTGCAGTGGCAAGTTAACTGGTAAGAGTAAGATAGAAATGATGCTGGGGGACTTACAAGGATAGGTCAAAAACTGCCATGCATCTTTCGCTTTGTTCACGGGAACGGTCACATGGAGCCTTGAGCCACGACCGAAGAATTTCTATCCTCTTCATGCTATACCATCCAGAGAGGCAGCCCAAACTAGTTCGTATGGAGAGAGTATATAGAGCGTCCATGAAACCTCAGAAGAAAGAGAGGCGCCCAGCCTATCCCTAGGGCTTCATCCCTGATGGTCTTCTAGCTCCAGCCTTCATCTGATAGCAACTGTACTGGAGACCCTGAGCCAGAACTACCTGGCTAAGTGCTTCTCAAATTCTTGACCTCTAGAAACAAGAGAGGAGATAAATTAATTGTTGTTTTAAACCACTGAAGTGTGTGGTTTTATGACACAGTTGACTGACTTGTGGTATCAAAATATTTTCCAATGATCTATTGCTATATAACAAACTACCCAAGAACTTAGTGGCATAAAGTGTGTATCTTGTTTTTTCTTTTAAAAAAATGTCCATAGCTTTAGGGGGTACAAATAGTTTGGGGTTACCTGGATGCACTGTATAGTGACAAAGAAGTCTGAACTTTAAGTGTAAACACCACTCCTACCTATATACATTCTACCCAATAAATAATATTTAATCTCTCCACCCTCTTCCCATGCTCCCCCTTCTGAGTCACCAAAGTCCATTAGAGCATTTTATGTGCCTTTGCAGAGTCTTAGTTTAACTCCCACTTACAAGTGAGAACTTGTGACTGGTTTTCTGTTCTTATGCTGGCTTACTTAGGATGACTTTTCCAATTCCATCCAATTTGCTACAAAAGACATTATTTTATTCTTTTTTTAAAATGCTGAATAATGTTCTATGGTGTGTGTGTGTGTGTGTGTGTGTGTGTGTGTGTGTGTGTGTGTGCATATGTATGCACACATATATACTCATGTATAAAATATTTTCATTATTTACTGTTCAGTTGATGGACATTTGGGTTGATTCTATATCTTTGCAATTGTGAACTGCACTGTAGTAAACACCCAAGGACAAATATCTTTTTTGTATAACAAATTCTATCCCTTTGGGTAGCTACCTACTAATGGGATTGCTAAATCAAATGGTAGATCGACTTTTAGTTCTTTGAGAAAGCTCCATACCGATTTTCATAGAGGTTGAACTAATTTACCTTCCCACCAACAGTGTATACATGTTCCCTTTTCACCACATCTGTGCCAGCACTCATTATTTTTTTAATTTTTTTAATTTTTAATTTTTTTGAAGTGCTATAATCATGTGCACTCTCTTTAGACAGATAGACATTTCTTACTTCTAGGTTAACAAATGTTAAGTATATAATAGAGTATACTAACATATAATTTTGAATAGTATTTAGAATTTTTGATTACAGTTTATTTTATTATAGAGATGTGGGGTACAATTAGGATTAGCTGCATATGTAGGCTGCATACAGGTGAAGTTTGTGCTTCTAACTGGCCCTCACTCCCCCGGTATGGGACCAGATACCCTTTGTGTTATATATCTCCCATCCTCCTCCCTCCCTACTTCTCTCCCCTACCAGTGCCCAGAAATGAGCGATTCCTCCTTTGTGCTAATGTGATTAATTTTCAGGACCCACTTATGAAAAAGAACATGCGGTGTTCAGTTCTTTGTTTCCCTGTAGATCACTTAGTATGATGGTCTCCAACTCCATCCTAATTGCTGCAAAGTCCATAGTTTTGTTCTTCTTTATGACTGTGTAATAATCCATCATGTATATGTACCACATTTTCTTTATCCAGTTGATTTTTTTATATGTTGAGAAAAGGAATCAAGTTTTATTTTTCTGCATGCTGCTATCCAGTTTTCCCAGCAACAGTTGTTGAATAGGGGGTCCTTTCCCCAGTGTGGTTTTTGTTTTTTTTTTTTTTTTGTCTATTTATTGAAGATCAGTTTGTTGTATATATTTGGGTTTATTTCTAGTTCCATGCTGTTCTGGTTACTATAGCTTTGCAGTATAATTTGAAGTCAGGTAATGTGATGTCTCCAGCTTTGTTCTTTTTGTTTAGGATTGTTTTGGCTATTCTGGCTCTTTTTTGGTTCCATGAGAATTTTAGAATTTTTTTTCTAATTTTATGAAAAATGACCTTAATAGTTTGATAGGAATTGTGTTGGCTCTGCAGATTGCATTGGGTAATACGATCATTTTAACAATGTTGATACTTCCAGTCCAGCATGAATTTTTTTTTCCCTTTGTGTTGTCTACAATTAATTTCATCAGTGTTTTGTAGATCTCCTTGTAGACATCTTTCACACCCTTGGTTAAATATATTCCCATGTATTTTAGCTTTTGTCAGCTATTGTAAATGAAATTAATCTTGACTTTATTCTCAGCTTGGTCAATATTAGTATATAGCACTACTACTGATTTGTGATTGTTAATTTTATAACCTGAAATTTACTGAATTCATGTATCAAGTCCAGAAGTCTTCTAGAGTAGTCATTAGTGTTCCCTAGGTATAAAAGCATATTGTCAGCTTACATAGATAGTTTGATTTCCGCTTTTCCAACTCGGATACTCTTTATTTCTTTCTCTTGCCTGATTGTTCTGGCTAGGACTGCTAGTACTATGTTGAATAGAAGTGGTGTAAGTGGGAATCCTTGTCTTGTTCCAATTCTGAGGGGCTATGCATTCAACTTTTTCCCAGTCAGGATGACATTGGCTGTGGATATGTCATTTACAGGTTTTGTTACTTTGATGAAGTTTCTTTCTATGCCTTTTTTGCTGAAGATTTTGTGTTTTTTTAATCATGAAGGGATAAAAAAAATCATGGATTTTGTCAAACACTTTTCTGACTCTATTGAAACGATTATATAATTTTTGTTTTTAGTTCTGTTTATATGGTGGATCATATTCATTGACTTGGATTTGGTGAGCCATTCTCACATCCCTGTGATGAAACCTACTTGATGGTGGTGAATTATTGCATTTAATGTGCTCTGAACTCAGTTTGCCAGTATTTTTTGAAGATTTTTGTATCTATGTTCATTGGGAATATTGGTCTGCAGTTTTCGTGTGTGTGTGTGTGTGTGTGTGTGTGTGTGTGTGTGTGTGTGTGTGTGTGTGTCTTCTCCTGGTATTAGTATTAGCTTTAGTATTAGGCTGATACTGGCTTCATGGAATGAGTTAAGGAAAATGCCCTCTTTTTCAATCTTCTGGATAGCCTCAGTAGGATTAAAACTAATTCTATGAAAATCTGGTAGCATTCAGTTGAGTCTGTCAGATCTTGAACTTTTTTTTGTTGGGAGACTTTTAATTACCATATTACTCTTTCTACTTTTTATTGGTTTGTTCGAGATTTCTATTTATTTTTTATTCTAGTTTGGGGGATTGTATGTTTCCAAGAATTTATCCATTTCCTCCAAATTGCCTAGTTTGTTTCCATAAAGGTGTACATAATAATCTCAGGTGATCTTTTGTAATTCCATGGTATCAGTTGCAATGTCTCTATTTTTGTTTCTGATTGAGCTAATTTGTATCTTCTCTCTTTGTTTCTTAATTAATCTTGCTAGTGGGCTATCAATTTTGTTTCTCTTTTCAAAGAGCCACCTTTTTGTTTCATTGATCTTTTGTATTGCTTCTTTTTTGGTTTCAAATTCTTTTAGTTCTGCTCTGATCTTCATTACTTCTGTTCTGCTAGCTTTGAGCTTGGTTTGCTCTCTAGTTTCTTGAGGTGTGATGTTAGGTTGCCGGTCTTTCAGTCTTTTTAATGTAGGCCTTAAGTGCTTATAAATTTTCCGCTGAGCACAACTTTGGCTGTGTCCCAGAAGTTTTGATAACTTATGTTGTTTTTGTCATTGATTTGAAGAAATTTTTAAATTTCCATCTTGATTTCAGTGTTGACTCAAAGATCATTGAGGGACAAATTGTTTAACTTTAATATATTTGTTTGGTTTTGTGAGTTCTTCTTACTGTTAATTTTTAGTTTTATTCCAGTGTGGCCTGAAAAGGTGACTGACATAATTTTAATTTTTTGGAATTTACTGGGGCTTGATCTGTGGCCTATCATATGGTCTATATTGGAGACTGTTCCATGAGAAAAATGCAGTTTGAGATGGAATGTTCTGTAGATGTCAGTTCCATTTGCTTTAGGGTTCTGTTGAACACCAATACTTCTTTACTGACTTTCTGCTTTGATGATCCTTCTATTGCTGTCAGTGGAGTGTTGAAGTCTCCCATTCTTATTGGAACACTACCTAGAAGAATGTGCTTTATAAGGCTTGCAGCTCTGGTGTTAGGTGTATATATATTCAAAATTGTTATATTTTGTTGGCTTGATTCTTTTTTCATTATATAATAGCCCACTTTTTTTCACTGTTGTTAATTTAAAGTCTATTTTATCTGATATGAGAATAGCCGCATCTGCTCATATTTGTTATTTGTTTGCATGAAATATTTTTTCCCACTCTTTTACCTTGAGGCCAAAGGAATTTTGTGTGATAAATGGGTCTCTTGAAGGCAGCAGATATTTGAATTGTGGTTTTTTTAAAGTCATTGTGCCCATCTATATTTTTTAAATGGGGCATTCAAACCATTTCCATTTGGGATAAATAATTATATTAAGGTACTATTTCATTTATCATATTGGTTGTTACCTGTTGCTTTTCATCCTCTGTTGTGTTGGCGTTCCATACACCCTGTGATCTTTATGGTTTACAATATTTTTCTGCTGGTGTATTTTGACCCTTTGTTTCAGTATTTAGAACTCCTATGATTAGTTCTTGTATAGCCAGTCTAGTGATGACAAATTCCTTTAGTGTTTGTTTGCTTCTTTGAGGGAGATTTTATTTCTCCTTCATTTATAAAACTTAGTTTTGTAGGCTATAAAATCCTTGACTGACTGTTATTCTGTTTGAGGAGACTAAGATAAGACCTTAATCCCTCTGGCTGGTAACATTTCTTTTGAGAAGTCTGCTGTTAGCCTGATAGGTTTACCTTTGTAAATTATTTAATGCTTTTGTCTAACTGCCCTTAGAATGTTTCACTTCATATTAACTTTGCATAACTTGATGATTGTATGTCTTGGAGGTGATTGTTTTGCAATGACTTTTCTAGGGGTTCTTTGGAATTCATTTATATAGATGTTTTAATCTCTGGCCAGGACAGGGAAGTTTTTCTCAATTATTCCCTCAGGTAGGTTTTCCAAGCTGTTACTCTCCCTTTTTTCTCAGGAACATTTATGAGTATTTGGACATTTTATATAATCTCACATTTTTTGGAGACTCTGTTCCTTTCTCTTGATTCTTTTGTCTTTATTGTTGTTTAATTGAGTTAATTAGCCTTGTCTTCAAGCTCTGACATCTATTCTTCTACTTGTTTGAGTCTACTGTTAAAACTTTCCATTGCATTTTGTACTTCCCTAAATGATTCTTTCATTTCCAGAACTTCTGCTTGGACCTTTTTTTTTTTTTTTTTTTTAGTTGGAGTCTCACATTGTCATCCACACTGGAGTGCAGTGTCACACTTCCAACCACCACAGCCTCGACCTGCTGGGCTCTGGCATTTCTTCTGATTCAACCTTCCAAGTAGCTGGAACTACAGGCAAGTGCTACCACACCTGGCTAATTTTTGATGTATTATAGAGATGAGGTCTCACCAAGTTGCCTGGGTTGGTCTCAAACCCACGGGTTCAGGTAATCCACTTGCCTCGGCCTCCCAAAGTGTTGGGATTACAGCCTGAGCCACCGAGCCTGGCTGGGCTTTTTTTTTTTTAAAGGTGTTTATCTCTTTGAATTTTTCATTCATGTCTTGAATAGTTTTTGAAATTTCTCCATGCTGGTTTCCAACTTTCTCCTGAATCTCACTGAGCAATTTTACAATCAACCGTTTGAATTCTATTTCTGGAATTTCAAACATTTCATTTTGGTTAGGGTTCACTGCTGAGGGGTTTGTGTTGTCTTTTGGGGGTATTGAAGGACTCTGTTTTTTCATAATGTCAGAATTATTTTTCTGGTTCCTTCTCATTTGGGTAGACTGTGTTTTCTTAATTGAGGATGACAGGATATAGGCACTGTAGAATTCTCTTGGTTCTACATAGCCTTGGTATAACCAAAATACTCAATTGCTAGCTATGCCAGTACTGTGCTGTGTACCTGCACAGGTTCAAGGTATCCCGAGTGATCAGGAGGTCTTGGATAGAGGTGTTAGCTGGGGTCTGGGATCAGCTCTTTCCCCAGAGCTGAGGCATCATATTAGATGTAATGGGCTATGCCTTTTGACCTTTGACCAGGAGTTTACATTTGTAGAAGAGTCAACTGTGGTGGTGGTTGTGTGCTTTCTGCTTGGCCTGTGTTTTCTTGAGAAGGTACCCAGCTGACTTGGGTGTTGGGCAGGCCTATGGGGGAACTACCCAACTTCTCTGTTTTGAGTCTTTGAGGAGGATCTATGGGAAAAGTACTGAAGCTCTCCACCCCTGTACACTGTTTGCTATTCCCATGGGGATTGGATAAGAAGTCCTGGCTGCTGGAATAACACTGCTGTGTTGTGCAGAGACGACACAAAACAGTTTACATGGGGAGTGAAATGTTGCTAGTGCAACAAATCTCATCCAGCTCCCCTGGCTCATGCAGGCTGCCTTCAGAATGTAAGAGTACAGTCTGTCCCAGGTCTTCTCACTGGCAGCCTGCACCAGCCAGGAACTGTCTGCCGCAACAGAGTTTGCCCCTGGGGCCTGCTTCCTCCTGGGCTAGGTAGAAAATATCCAGCAGCAAGAGCTGATTTCCTCAGAAATGGCTGCTGGAGCAGCTCAGGGATTTTTCCCCCTGCACCACTGTATGTGAGCTTTGACAGAGTATGGCTGTGAGTAAGGCAGTTTCCTAAGAGGTAGTAGAGTCTTGTGAGGCGCAGGGAGTCCTCAAAATGTGTGGCAGGTACACAGAACTCCTGAATTCCTCTCATTCACCTCCCTCACTGTGTCTGGAGGCTGCTTTGTGGTTGGTGTGGTGATTCATATGAGTCTAGCTTGTCCCAACCCAAGTTAATCAATTTTTCTTTTCTTTGCTTACAGAGGATCCTGTTGCATCTCTGATGAGTCGTGGGGTTTTCTGCTGGTGTCCTTCCCCTCTGAGTGCTGAGGAATTCTCTCTATTTTGGTTTACTCTGTAGGAGAAAGTCTCTAGCTGTTTCTCATCAGCCATCTTAATTTTATCTCAAGTGTGCATCTTATTATGCTCACAGATGCTGTGCATCAAGAATTCAGAAAGGCACAGTGAGGATGGCTTGTCACTATTCCATGATATCTGATGCGTCATTTAGAAAGACTCAAAGGTTGGGAGTGATTGGGAACTCATGTCACTTGGAGACAGTTTTCTTACACATGTCTAGGGTTGATCCTGGCTTTTGTCTGGGACTTCAGCTGAAACCATCAACTACAGAACCTACCTGGCCTTTCTGTGTGGCCTGGGGTTCTTCACAACATGTGATTTGGAGTCTAAGAGCAAATTGCTATTGTCTTAAAACCTGATGCTGGAAACCCAAATATTGTCACTTCTGCATGCTCACATAGTCCAGCTTCAAGGGGAGGAGTCCTAGACTCCTCCTATCTCTGAATTGGAGGAATGTTAAAGAATTTTTTATACATTTTTAAAATCCATCACACAACCCTGTGTAACCCATGTTACGGTGGTCTGTAACATGATATGGCTTAAAAAGATGAACTGGCCAGGCTCCGTGGCACAGCCCGTAATCCTGTGCCTTGGGAGGCTGAGGTAAGTGGACTGCCTGAGCCAGCGGGTTCGAAACCCACCTGGGCAACTTGGTGAAACCTCATCTCTACAATAAATCAAAAATTAGCTGGGCATAGTAGCGCACGCCTGTAGTGCCAGCTACTTAGAAGACTAAGGCAGAAGGATCTCTGGAGCCCAGCAGGTCGAGGCTGTGGTGGCCAGGAGCAGCCACTGCACTCCAGTCTGGGCGACAGAGTGAGACTCCAACTCAAAAAAAAAAAAAAAAAAAGATGAACTGGGTTAATCTTAATTGTTTTTCTCTTTTTCAAAAATCTGAACTAAGGAATGCAAAGGAAATATTTAGTTAGAAGTAACAGGTAGAGATGAAAGAATACCATGACTTATAGACAAAGACATGGTAAACCAGTTATGAAGAGCCAGAAACTGTAAGAAAGCAGAACATCTATTGTGTGTAGAAACATGAAGAGGAGAGGAGAAATGAAATGAAAGAAAATTCATGGAACCCTGGAGAGAGATCATGAAAAGGCAGTGGACCTTTAGAATGCCCCCCATTTCTGACAATTTCTAGTCAGTTCCAGTTCCTTTGCTGCTTTTAGCACTGGTGTTATCACTCTTGCCTAGGTTTCTAGGTTACAGTCAATAACAATGCCCTAAAAGGCAATAGGATGTACTGAAATGAACAAGGCTAGGCAACAAATTTCTTTTGTCTTTAGAATTTTTATTGACATGGTGAAAGCTACATTGGAGAGAAATAACTGTAAAGTGGTTGTTGCTGAGTACTAAAAAAGAGCCTTGGTGTGCTCATTATTCCCATCTGAACTTTGGTTATTATAGTCTGGGAGGAGGTGTGGGAAGTGGGAACAATAGGAGAAAATGCTTCATTATTTTCTAAGAGTATGTTTTATAATGCATCTTGAAATGGAGATGGATAAACTGAGTAGAGAGCTGACTTTATCCAACCAGATGGTTTCAGCTGAATTATGAATTATTTTCATAAATAAGGGAATGAATAAAATTTCAAATACATTTGGTCAATAGGTTTTGCTTGAAATTTGAGAACACTTATCTGGTATAAATTGGACACATAATTACTAAATTTAGTGGAATACTCTTAGTAGAAAGATTGTTACTCAAGAAACTAGGTGTTTTCCTGATATCTTAAGTAGGGGCATTGTTATTTTATCTACAGCTATATAGTGATTTTTCTCCTCTGAAGAAATACTAAGCAGTCATTAATATAACACTATCAAAAAAGCATTGACTCCAGGAATATAAGTTGTAAATAATACTAGGTATATTTTTCTTGCAGTGCTTTTTAACCAATGACTAATTAAAACTTCTTTCAATAAAGTAGAATGTTCAGTGCAGCTTTTGCTCTGACAGAAATGATGCAGTATGAAGTCAGATAAGAGGAGGGTTGTCCTGCTTACAAGGGTCATTCTTTGGAAAACTCCTGGGATTTTTACTCTTTTATACCAAGACACACTAACATTTAATATCTATTGTAGTTATTTAACCTAATAATTGTACCAAAGATATAATTGATCTTTCTCCTGTGGGAGGAACATAGAATAATAATGCTCTAATTTTATGTGCCTCTGTTCTATAATGGCAGGCTGTCATTTTCTATAATTTACTGGAGATTATGAACAATGTGCGTAGGCTGAGAGTAGTTGCTTGGTAACCACCTATTAAAACTTTCTTAAATGTAATTGCCTCTGTGCCAGAGAAACATTGATTCAACCAATTTGCATTGAACCACTGTCTCAGCAACTCAGCATATTAAGAACTTTCATGCTTTTTATTTCAAATCCTTTGCTTTTTAAATTCTAAGGTAAGCCACCTTTGTTATGATCATTATTTATCTTTGACCAAACTAAGACTCCCAAATATCTAACTGTACATTTTCATGTTCTCCACAATTTTTCTGTATCTCTTGCCTTCTTTCTTTTTTGAGATGAGGATAGAAGCTTGTGAAAAATCAAGAAAATAACCAGTTTCAGGATGAATGATTCTAAACACTATCAAACACCACCAATCTGGGGTTGTTTAAACCTCTGTAACAAAATCTGTGTATAAATGGTCTCTTGGCCTTTGTTCCTGATTCTACTTCTTGCTCTTACTCAAACATCTATATTTGTGTTTAAGAAAACGTGGTTCGAGGTAGATACCTGGCATATAACTTCACTTTTTATGGCTGTGTCTACCCATGCACACTGGCTTGAAGGAGGAAATGGCTAAAAGCTAGAAATCAGTGAGCTATCTATTGTTTGTGTTTCAAGTAATTAATTGCTGTGCTATTTCAAGTCCACTTTTTAGAGTTACCCACATTTTCCCATCTGACAGGAAGAACTTCTATTGATATAGGCATAGTTCACAGCTGAGAACAAAGTTGCCTTATTCATTGGTTCTAAGTGTGAGATAAAAGAGTAAGGAAATGGATTTGAGGAACTGAAAACACGTTTGTATTTCTGACCCAAACCCCAAACTTAAGATAGTTTAGATAAAGGATAAAAGGAAAGTAGAAATAGTATAGTGACCACGCTCTCCGAACTCCACCTATGCACGTGTCCCACCTCTAAAATTTTCCTTAAGTCTCAGAATCCTAGAGCAGAGGGACCCAGGCGCAATCTGAAACAACAGTAAGACTCTGAAAGAAGCTCCAGTTAAACTTCTATGCCAGCTTAGCAAAATGGCACATGGTGTCTTGGGAAGAAATGAACCAGAGACAACCCTTCTCAACTTTTCCTATGGATCTTGAATCCAGTTTTTCCTGGGGCCTAGTGAGATTTGACTAAGAGTGAGAGAAGGAAAGCCTTCCAGGAGGCCACTAGTGGGCTGAGGTCTTCAACAAAAGAATGTCACATGCCAGGTCCAGATGACATACAGGACTGAACCAAGTGGTCTGGCAGCATCAGAGAGCAAAGAAGGAACCAGCGGCCAAGAGCTCTGAGTCCTGCTCAAGGTAGCATTGTATTCCTTGGAATCAAGAGGACAGACACGTTGTATCAGCAGCAGACACCAGAAAAAGCATGACCTTAAAGTAGTTACATAAATTCTACCAGGGTGGTAACACTCCCATAAACCTCCCTAGGACTCAGACTCCACCCCAAGGAGTAGGATGGAGGAAGACAGAACATGCAGCCCACTAAGGTTTAATCTGGTAAGTGACATGATGACAGTCAGAATTGATTGAGATAAGAATCACTGCTGGACTGAGAAACTGAGAAATTACTTGCATTGAGTTATCTTCCATGAGAGAGTTCAGGGAAACAAATTTAACTGTTGTACAAATAAAGTGCACATGTTTGAGCTGTGTTTAACTCATCCCTGTGTAGTTTAGTCTGGTTGTGTTTCAAGGACAGAAAAGATCGGAGCGTTAGTATGGATGGGGCAGAAGAGGTGGTAAATCAGTGTGGACTGAAGTATCTATCCCATGTGAGACAGGCTGATGACAGAACCAAGAGCAAGCTATCCAGAAATAAGCCCACCTGGTTTGAACCCCTGCTCCACCAATGACCAGTTTTGTGTTTGGAGGAAAATTCTTTGGTGCTACCGAATCTGAATTTTCTCATCTGTAAAAATACAATTATGCCAACCTCATGTGGGTGTCCTGAGGTTTTGAGATTAATATATGTCAAACTTTTGGCACATAGTGTCTGGAATATAATTAGTGTATCATGTCCTTGACCTCCAGTGCTCTTCCGTCATCCCCATCTCCACACCCCTCTTAGTCCCCTCTTGCTGCCTGAAAGAAGGTTCCACGTGGGCAGCACTTTCTTATTCACTTCTGTGTCCATATTGTCTGGCACTTAGCTGGTGCCCAATACATACCTGTTAAGTAAATAAATTGGGGTGGAACTCTAGAGAAGCAGCTGGGCATGTTCACGCAGGTCTTACACAAGGGGTAAATTATTTTTTTTTTCTTGTGAGTTGGAGTCTCACTCTGTCGCCCAGACTGAAGTGCAGTGGCACGCTTACAGCCACTGCAGCCTCGATCTGCTGGGCTCAGGCATTCTTTCTGCCTCAGCCTTCCAAGTAGTTGGAACTACAGGCATGTGCCCCCATGCCCAGCTAATTTTTTGATCTGTTGTAGAGATGGGTTCTCGCCAAGTTGCCCAGGCTGGTCTCGAGCTGGTCATGAGCTCAGGCAATCTTCTCAACTTGGCCTCCCAAAGTGCTGGGATTATAGGTGTGAGCCGCTGTACCCAGTGTAGGGGATACATTCTAAAAGAGAAATCTTAGACACCAGTGGAGTAAATGGGAAGCAGATGGTTTTGAATTGTACATCTCAGGTCTTGACTAGTGTGAGGGAGACAGAGCACAGTAGCACATAGGCACATTTGTAGAGAAAAGTCACAGACATCTGTGGTCTACATACATGAAAAATCCTGAACCCTAAAGGAATGCCTTTGTAGACTACTGGTTACATGTTCCAACAGAGTGGCAGATAGTTGTGGGGAAGTGCCCACATGTACGTTAATGTGTGTTTCTGAATGTGTGTAAGATGCTTGACCCAGATTTTTCAATCTTATCGTATTGTTTTGGATCTATCATCCATCATAAGCAAAGTGAGTTTTTCTATATGAAAAATGTAAATAGAATTTAACTATATCACAAGGTCAGTTCTATGGTTTATGAATCTTTAAGAGCTTGCAAAGATAAAGAAAATTTTAAAAGATTTTCATTTGACATTTCAAGATCACTGTAGGTTTTTAGAATACAATTAACCCTTAGACCTCTGGCTCATTTATAAAATGAGTAAAAGACTTGATCTTGGAAAAAGAGCAAACTCTTGAGTATCCTTTTTTCTTTTCTGTTTTTTCCTATTTTTAGTAAAGTGAAGAACTTTTAAAATTCCATGTTTGTAGTTTTTGTCATATTTTTAAGAATTTTTTTTATTTTTTATAGAATTAGAATTTTATATTTCTGATTTTTGAAGATATCTAACATTCTTGCATGGTAAATGATACTACTTAATTGTATTTTTCTTGAAAGTCCACATTCAATTTCATATAGTAAAGTATTTAAGGAATGCCTTATGCATAAAGTGATCTACCCAAACATTATAGTGTCTCATTAAGCTATAAATAAATGTTCTTTTAATCATGACAAGAGAAAAAGATTAATTCTTGGGGGTTTTGACAATAGTAATTACAACATAAACATAAGTTCATTTGAAGACTATTTGAATACATCATCATTCAATAATTCAGAACAAATGTTTCGTGCTTCCTGTAAAGATCTTTCTCTGAGACCAGCATCAGAAAAGGGTTAGCTAGAAGCAACAAATCATAGAAACCAGCTGAGCAGCAAAGATTTGGTATATGGAGTCTCAGACTTTAGTGTCACGAGAATCACTTGAAGAACTTGTCAAACCACAGATCTCTGGGTCATATACTCAAAGATTTTGATTTGATGGGTGATGTCGTGCATTGAAAGGTAGCCTCCTATATTTATACACATTCTTACCCCCGGAACCTGTGACTGTCACCTTACATGGAAGGAGGGTTTTTGCAGACATAAGTTAAGAATCTAGAGATGAGAAATTCTGGATTATCTGGGTGGTAAATTCAATGATAGAAGATACATACAGAGGAGGAAAAGACACACAGGGAATCATGTGAAGGCAGAGATAAGAGTTTGCAACCACAAGCCAAAGGATGCCTGAAGCCACTGTCAGCTGGAAGAGACAAGGAAAAAGTCTCCCTTTGAGCCTATAGAGGTAATACAGTTCTGCTGACACCTTGATTTCAAACTTCTGTCTTCTAGAACTGTGAGAAAATACATTTCTGTTACTTTAAGCCACCCAGTTTATGGATATTTGTTGCAGCAGCCTTAGGCATATAATACAGGTGAGGACTGAGAACTTGCATTTCCTTCACGTTGATGCTGCTGATGTGTGGACCAGCCTTGCAAAAGTAATGATGCCCGTTTAAATGCAAAGAACATAAAATCCAGGGGTACCCCATAAGACAGTTGAGTGCAACATGTTTAGATCTAAACAGTCTAAACGTTCTGAAGATGAGAAAGGAAAAAACTAAGTTGGCTTCAATAGCCTTCTGCTCTTTTTGATATTCCTGCTGCCTGGATGGCCCTATGCCCACAGGACCTGTTAACTTCTGGTTATTCTCAGACCTCAGCTTGAACAACATATTCTAGTTGAAACCTTCAGATTAGGTTAGCCATTGACATACCACACGCAAGAGCACCCCATACCTATTTGTACCACTCTTCATTGTTGTAATGATTTTTATCAACATCTCTCTTTCCAGAATATTGTAAATTGCCTAAGAACAGAGGCCCTAAATGTCTTCATCATCACTATATACCCGTTTCTAACATGGAGTGCGGCACACAGTAGGTTCTCAATAAACATATCAATGATTAAAAGATGAATCCTGCCCTAGACAAGGTAGGATCAGAAGCTTGGTGGTTACTAGTCTTTTTTGTTGTTGTCGTAGCTACTCCTAGTAACACGTTTGATGGTTCTCTATTTACTGAAGATTTTTATTAAGCAGATTTAATAAAGATTAGATGTAAGAAACAGGCTATTTTCTTCTGTGTAGACTGATTTACTAAACCACATATGCTCTGAATTAAAAGATATATTTTATAAATCTACTTACACACAGTCAGTTTCAATGATTGATGTGATCGTGTTTTTCACTTTTAGGCAAGTTGATTTTCTGTCAATTTGTGTCATACTCTTGCAAAAAAACACTTTCTGGAAATCATTCATTTAAATAATCACAAAATACTTGTATTTTTATTAGGATTTTAAAGATAGGCTTTGAAGCTACAGCTTCTTACAGTTTTCTAAACAATAATGTGAAATGAGCTTTTCGTGTGGACCATAGCTTTCCATTTTTAAGAACAAAATGACCAATTTTTTACTATGACCACCTAACACTGGTCAGAATGTGTTAAGTCTATGGCTAGTATTAGTTGTGGTGAGGTCGCTCGTTCCAGCTTGAGCTACACACAGTGACTCAGTAAAATTCAGCAGAAATTATTATCTAACAGTTGCTCACTCTTCTTCAGTGAGATCTCTTAAAAGATGCTCATCAACTAGATATTTTTTATGCTAACTACTAGCTGAACTATATTCTGCTAGTAAGTGCAGTGCCTACGTTTTGAATTCATGCCTGTCTGAATCCAAGACACAATATTAATTTCCTAAGACCACATTAAGTATTTGTCAGTCTTTAAAAATTATTTAGATTCTAATTTATTCAAATAAAATGCACATAAAATAAAATAAACCCTTTTTAATGTGTACATTGTAAATATACAGTTTAATGAGCTTTTACAGATGTACACCTGAGCCACCACTCCTACAATTAAGATGTACAATGGCCGGGCTCGGTGGCTCAGCCTGTAATCCTAGCACTTTGGGAGGCCGAGGTGAGTGGATTGCCTAAGCCTGCGGGTTCGAGACCCGCCTGGGCAACTTGGCAAGACCTCATCTCTACAATAAATCAAAAGTTAGCCGGACATGGTAGTGTGTGTCTGTAGTTCCAGCTACTTGAAAGGCTGAGGTGGAAGGATTGCAGGAGCCCAGCAGGTCGAGGCTGCAGTGGCCAGAAGTGGCCACTGCACTCAAGTCTGAGTGACAGAGTGAGACTCCAACTCAAAAAAAATAAATAAAAAAGATGTACGATGCATCCCTCAACAGAAAATTTCCTCTTGTTCCTTTATAGCCAATTCCCCCCAACCACAGCAACTAGAGATCTGCATTCTTTCACATTAGGTTTGATTCTTTTTTCAAAATTTCTTATAAATCAAAGATTAGTGCATTTACTATTTTATCTGAGTTCTTTTGTTCAGCACATTTTGGGATTCATAGATATTGTTGCATGTATCTGTTTTTTGCTCCTTTTTAGTGCTGAGTAGCATTCCATTATATGGATATACTACTTTATTTATAATAATTCATCTGCTGATGGACATTTGAATTGTTTCCTTTGGGGCTCTTATAAATGAAGCTGCTACAAACATTCATGTACAAGTCATCTTGTAGACACAAGCTTTCATTTCTTTTTGGTAAGTACCAGGGAATTAAATAGCTGGGCTATAAGTGTAAATTTTTGTATAAAAACTGCCAAACTATTATATTGGTTTTTTAAATTTACACTTCCCTTATGACATCTTCTCATGTGTTTATTGATCATTCAAATATCTTGTTTTGTGATGTTCTTGTTTAAATATTTTGCACATTTTTTACTTGGATTGTATCCCTTCTTTTGAGTTATAGGAATTATTACATATTCTATACATAAATCCATATATATATGTGTATATATATATGTATATATACACATATATATATTGCTTTTTTCAGTCTTTTCTATTTTTTTTAAATTCATAATGATCAGGATGACCATCATTAATTACTTGAAAAACAACAGATGTTGGAGAGGATGTGGGAACACTTCTACACTGTTGGTGGGAGTGTAAACTAATACAACCTCTGTAGAAGACATGTGGTGATTTCTAAAAGATCTAAAAACCAATCTCACATAGGGACCAGCAATCCCACTTCTGGGAATATACACAGAAGAACTCAAATCATTCTACAAAATAGATATCTTCACACTCATGTTTATTGCAGTACTAGTCACAACAGCAAAAACATGGGACCAACCATACTGCCCCTCGAAAGTGGAATGGATAAAAAAGATGTGGTACATATACATGATGGAATATTACACAGTCATAAAAAAGGACAAAATTATGGACTTTGCAGCAACTTGAATGGATTTAGTCTATCATACTCAGTTATCTGTCACAGAAACAAAGAACTGAGTACCACATATTCTCACTCATAAGTGGACTCTGAACATTTATCATAATACTACATGAAAGAGATTGACATAACAGATCACTGCCAGGAGAGGGAGGGGGCACATAACAATAATAAGGGTACCTGATCCCAAACCAAGCAAAATGAGAACCAATGGGAGGCCCAATCTTCACTGGTATTATGATCACTTATATACTTAACCCTGAATTGTATACCATATCCTTAAAATAAAAAAATAAAACAAATGAAATTCATAATGGTAACATTTGAAGAAAAACTTTTTCATCTGATGAACTTCCACTTATCATTTCTTTCTTCTATTGTTTTTGCCTATTGTGCCTAAGAAGTTTTTGTTTACCTTAAAGTGGCAAAGTTTTCCTATACTTTCTTCTAGATGTTTTAGGGTTTAGCTTTTGTGTTTAGAACTACCATTCATTATGAGTCATGTTTTGAGTATGGTAAGATTGAGGTTCTTCCTCCCTAGCCCCAAGTTGGATAGCCAGTTGTTCGAGCACTGTTTGCTTAGAACACCATGCTTTTCCCTCACTAAAATACCTTGGCTTAGTGTCAGTTGATCATATATCTTTCTAAATTGTTTACTCTTTTCCATTGATCAGTATATCAACCTTATACATACCAAGTCCACTTTGTCTTGATTGTCATAGATTTATAGTAAGTTTTGAAATTAGGTGCCTTAATTCCTTTATTTTTCTTTTTAAAAATTAATGACCCTAAAATGAACTCTAAGTTTTCAAGTGAAGAGTCACATACCTCTCATTTGAAATCAAAACTAGAAATAAGCTTAGTGAGGAAGGCATGTCAGAAGCTGAGATGGACTGAAATCTAGGCATCTTGCTAGCTAATCAAGTTGTGAATGCAAAATAAAATTCTTGAATATAGTTAAAAATGCTACTCCAGTGAACTCACAAATGATAAAAAAGTGAAAGTCTTATTGCTGATATGGAGTGTTCTGGACAGAAGATCAAACCAGTCACAACATTCTCTCATGCCAAAGTCTAATCCAGAGCAAGGTTCTAACTCTCTTCAATTCTAAGAAGGCTGAAAGAGGTGAGGAAGGTGTAGCAGAAAAGTTGGAAGCTAGCAGAAGTTGGTTCATGAGGTTTAAGGAAAGAAGCCATCTCCAGAACATACAAGGGCAAGGTGAAGCCGCAAGTACCAATGGAGAAGTTGTAGCAAGTTATCCAAAATATCCAGCTAAGAGAGTTGATGACAGATACAGTAAATGACAGATATTCAGTGTATATAAAACAGTTTTAACAGAAGCTGCAAGAAGATGCCATCGAGGACTTTCATAACTGGAGAGGAGAGGTCAATGCCTGGCTTCAAAGCTTCAAATGCCGGGTTGACATGTTAGGGTCTAACGCAGCTGCTGACTTTAAATTGAGGACTTTACTTACTCATTTGCCATTTCCAAAAATTATGTTAAATCTACTCTATCTGTTCTCTATAAATGGTACAGCAAAGCCTGGATGACAGCACATCTGTTTACAGCATGGTTCACTGAATATTTTAAGCCCACTGTTGAGATCTACTTCTCAGAAAAAAATTTTTTTTCAAAATATTACCGCTCATCAACAACGTATGTGGTCACTCAAAAACCCTGGTGGAGAGGTACAAGGGGATTGATGTTGTATTTCATGCTTGTCAACACAACATCCATTCTGCAACCCATGGGTCAACGAGTTATTTTTACTTTCAAGTCTCATTATTTAAGAAATACATTTCATAAGGCTATAGCTGCCATAGACAAGTATTCCTCTGATGTATCCAGACAAAGTCAGATGAAAACTTCCTGGAAGCATGCACTGTTCTATAAGACATTAAAAATATTTGTGATTCATGAGGTGTTCAAAATACAAACATTAACAAGAGTGTGGAAGAAGTTGATTTTAACACTCGTGAATGAGTGAATTCAGTGGAGAAAGTCGGCAGGAGAATCAGAATTAAAGTGAAGCCTAAAGATGTGACCGAATTGCTGCAATCTTATGATCAAACTTGAACAAGCAAGGAGATGCTTCTTGTGGATGAGCAAAGTGGTTTCTTGAGATGGAATTTACCCCTGTTGAAGATGTTATGAACATTGTTAAATGACAAGGATTTAGAATAGTACATAAACTTAGTTAATAAAGCAATGGGTGTGAGAGGACTATTCCACTTTTGAAAGATGTTCTACTATGGGTAAATGGCTACAAAACAGAATCACATGTTACGAAGGAAGTTTTTATGAAAGGAAGGGTCAATCAATATGCAAACATCATTGTCTTATTTTTAAAATTTCCAGTCACTCTAACCTTCACAATCACCACCCTAATCAGTCAGCAAGCACCAACTTCCACACAAGACTCGCCACCAGAAAAAGATTAGGACTCACTAAAGTTGCAATTGGTTGCTTGCATTTTTAGCCGTAAAGTATTTTTGAATTAAGGTATATTTACATTGTTTTTAGACATAATGCTATTGTATACTTAAGATACTACAGATAGTATAAACATAACTTTTTTTGTTTTTTTTTTTGAGTTGCAGTCTCACTCTGTCACCCAGACTGTAGTGCAGTGGCTGCTCCCGGCCACCGCAGCCTCAACCTGCTGGGCTCCGGCCATCCTTCCACCTCAGCCTTCCGAGTAGCTGGAACTACAGGTGCACGCTACCACGCCCGGCTAATTTTTTTGATTTATTGTAGAGATGGGTCTCGCCAAGTTGCCCAGGCAAGTCTCGAACCCGTGGGCTCAGGCAATTCACTCGCCTCAGCCTCCCAAAGCATGAGATTACAGGCTGAGCCACAGAGCCTGGCTAAACATAACTTTTAAATGCACTGGAAAACCAAAAAACTCATGTGACTTGCCTTATTGTGATATTAACCATTTTGCAATGGTCTGGAACTGTATACAATTATTCACTTCTGAATAAAGATAATTACTTTCCCAGTAGGTACACTTTTTATTTATTTTTTTTCTTGCCCTGGTTAAAACTGAATAGGACTGGTGTGGATAGGAGAGTTGTGAGAGAATACCCCCTTGTCTTCTTTTCAATTTTAGGAAGAACGCATTTAATCTTTTACAATTTATACAAAATTTGAAGTCATTTAGAAAATAGCAAACTTTAGTAATGTATAAAATAGCAACTTGTATACTGTCTGAGATCCATTTAGTTAGTACACAATCTATACTGCAGTCAGTGGTGTTTGTGCAAATATCAAATGCATTTTTTGCTTTTTATTTCTAAAATAATGACTGATATTTGATAAATTGTCATCAGTCTGAATTTTTCTATGCTTATTAAAGAAAAAGTAGCAATTTCTTGACTGTACATATAACTAAAGTTGTAAGATTCCTTTTTATTGCATCTCTAAAGTTATTATCTATCCTTTGAATGCCACCCAGATTAAAGAATTAGAATCCTGATATCTATCAGTCTCTGTCTCTTGTCTCTTCACTCAAGGGCACTTAAGGTCTAAGAGTTTAAGGTCTTCAGGAAAAAACCCAGAAACTTCCCTTCAGAATACAACTGGGGACATTCATACATTCTCTTAAGAGTAAATTCCAAATCGTCTTATTTACTTGCGTTTCTCATAGAACTTGTGTTCATTTTACCTGTTATATCATAAATAAGTTCCTCAAATACATGGTGTGTGCCGCCAAGTCTCATATAAATCTCCTCTTTCCAGTTGACATTACTTCCTGAGGAAAGGGTAGGCCTGGGAAGGAGGCAGAGAAAATCCTGAATTTGTCAGAACTCAGAATTGTCCAAATATTTATCCTAAAGAGACTGAGTTAAAAACTAGAAGTAACTGGGTTACCCTGAATTGGCAAGTTCATTTTTGGTTCTCATTGGAAAGAATTGGGGTGGGGGTTTGTGGGGGGGGGTGTTGTGATCTAAAATGAGTTCAGTTACAGAGAAATAAAGTTCTTTTTTTTTTTTGCAAAAAATAAATAAATAAAAAGTTCCTATTACTTAAGGCAAATGATCGTTTCCTCATTCATGCTATCTGGAGAAATTATATCTAAATTTAGAGTGCAGAATTCAGACTCCTTTCTCTGCTTGACAAGGAACTTAGTGCACATTACATACTTCTGTCCTTCTTTCTCTGCCCAAACCATTGACAGCCCATGTTAATTTAACAAGGACAATGCTGGTGGGAAGAACTGAGATATCCATTCGTTTTATTGGGAAAGCATCTTGGGTTTACAGAAAAACTCTGTGAAGATGATGCCATTTGCCTAAGCACTATGTGGATGGCCTGACAGCTTTGGGAAAACATAGTGATATAGTGTTGGAAACTTTTTTTTTGAGCTGGAGTCTCCTTCCGTCACCCAGGCTGAAGAGCAGTGGCATGTTCATGGCCATCCCAGCGTCGACCTGCTGGGCTCCGCAATCCTTCCACCTCAGCCTTCAGAGGAGCTGGAACTACAGGCATGCACTACCACTCCTGGCTAATTTTTGCAGGCTTAGGTAATCCACTCGCCTCAGCCTCCCAAAGTGCTGGGATTACAGGCTGAGCCACCAAGCCCGGCAACTTTTTTTTAAATAAATTTTTTAATTTTAAATATGTGGTGTACAATATTATAAAGGTACACTTGTTGATGAGGTATTCCCCCTCTCTCCGGCAGTTTCAGTGCAGGAAACTTTGTAATGGCAAAACAAACATCTAAAACAGAGATCAGGAACAAGTCGGATGTCTTTTAATCAAATAAAACTACGGTGTTTACCAATTTCTCACAGTATGGCTGATTTTAAGGTACCAAGATGATGTCCCTGTACTTGGGCTTAGAAAAGATACACTGTAGCAAACATTATATAACCAAAGTTCAAAATACATAATAGAAATAAAGCTATCTTTTGCCCACCTGAATTTTGCAATTGTAAAGCATATACTTGTCGGATTTCCACATTTCTTATATAAGAAAAAATTTCATAGAGCATAGTTCTTTGGACTGTCTCCTTTCTGTTAAAATTTCCTGTCCTTCCTCTTGTTGTCTTCTCACACTCTTAACAACTTCTCATCTTGGGAGATCTTTCCCTTCAAGGTCTTGCTTTTACCTGCCTTAGCAATAGCTGTGTGTTGAGGGTGAGGTCTGCTGTTCATTTATTCAGAAAACTTTGGACCAATGCATACGTGTATCAGACACGTGCTAAGTACTGATGATAGAGACATCAACAACACAGTCCCTGCTTTCAATGTAGTGCATAGTCTGCTGGGAGAGAGAGATGAGGAAACAGATAATTACAACACAGAAGGGCAAGAACTGTAATAGAAATGAGTACAGAGTATGTGAGGAACATGTATGAAGGACCAGGGCATCAAGGAAAGCTCAGAAATGACATTTGAGCTGAATTTTGAAGAATAGCTGGAAGTTACTTAGAGAATAAGGGAGAAAATATAAACATTTGCAAAGGCATAAAAATACGAGAGAAACCAGGAAACATAAATTATTTTGGCATATTGGGAACTTAAGTACAGGAAGGGAGTGGTAAGCCTGGAGAGAAACGTTGGGGCCAAATCATAAAACTCATGTATGCAAAACTCTTTAAGAAGTGGACTTCCCTCCAGCCATTTATGGAAGGATATTTTTTTAAAAAGCAGAAGAGTAATGTGTTTTCTGAAATGAGTGCTTAGGCTACTGTGTGTGAGAGGGTAGGAAGGAGTGAGACGAGAAGGAAGGAGTCCCTGTGTTAAACCATACTGGAACCAGACAGATAATACCTAGTTCTTCCATCAGGAAGGAATTGCTCCTGGAAGAGAAGATAGTAAACTAACAAAAAGAAAAACCAAACAAAAACACCTTTACTATGCCCTGCGGTCCACAGTTATCACATCAAAAGCCGAGGGCTGAGAGAGAGACGTTGCCAACAGTTGAGAAGGGAATTGGAGGTGAGGAGGCGGGGTTCCAAGGCTGGGTGGCAGCAGAGTCAAAGGAAAGTCAGAATTGAATCACAGCCCACCTTGCCCTGTGGAGGAACCAGCCCAGCATCCCTTCTCCCCGGCACATTTCTGTGACTTTATTCGCCACCCAACATACGACTGAGAAGCCTTCTTTGGTTATCTGGTATGAATTGAAGGCCCATGCTTTTCCTGAGAGAGTCACATCATCTTCATGAGTTTTTCTTTCTTTTTTGCCAGAAAAAAACTTTATATTAAAAAAGTGAAACTGGGCTGGGCATTGGTAGCTCACCCCTATAATACCAGCACTTTGGGAAGCCAAGGTGAGAGGATTGCCTGAATCCACAGGTTTGAGACCAGCCTGGGCAAATCGGCGAGACCTCATCTCTACAATAAATCAAAAAATTAGCCAGGCATGGTGGCACGTGCCTGTAATTCCAGCTATTTGGAAGGCTAAGGCAGAAGGATTTCCTGAGCTCAGCAGGTCGAGGCTCACAGACATTGCACTCCAGCCTGAGCAACAGAGTGAGACTCTGACTAAAAAAAAAACAAAAACAAAAGAAAACCTAAGTGAGAGCAACCAATTAAGCAACTAGTTGTTTTCTGGCAAGTTTTAATTTTAAGTAGGAAGAAATGCCAAGACATTTGGTTACCTTTCTCCTTATGCTTTCACATTTCTTTAATAATCTTATACTTGAACTAATTCCACTTAGTTTCTTCCTAATTCTCCTTGAATTCTATCCTTGGGTCAAAAGTAAAGGATTTATGTACTTTCAGTACCCAGTGGCAATCTTTTGCCTCAAGCCAGAGGAAGTATGCTCTACTTGCTTAGGTGGAGAAATGGACTAAATGTTAATCTTCAGCAAGTCTAGGAAGTAAAAAGGTCTGTACAATGTCCTCTATAGCCTTAATCAGAGTCTGTCTGCTTTATTTCTCTCAGTCAAGAAACAAGAAAGAAAGAAAAAACAGCTTGTGAAGATCTCCATACTAATAATAGAGAAATTCTGTGGCTACATTCCTTAAGTAAAGAAGATCATTTACCTTTATGTTCTTAAAGACGATGGAAGTGACTTTCTCCCCACCCCATTAGAAATGGACAATAGCACTTCCTTAAGAGCAGGTTAGAATGAACTAAGGGATTTCTGGAGAAACTAATGGAGTATGGACAAGAAATCCACCACTTCCCTAGATTTCAATTTAATGACTATAAAATAGTCAAAGAAATAACAGAGACTGATAGTGAGGCAAGCACAGTTAATAGAGTTTAGAGAAAGTTAGGCAGGTTTTCTTAGGCAGGTCTGAATTATAAAGGGATAAGCTGAGTTCAGATATCTTTCTTATCTGTACACAAACTTCATTTGACCAACCAGGCATATCAGAGCTGATCACCTTGTGGGTTGGAATGCATAGCTACAGGTTTAGCAAATCACAGAAACAATAGGAAATTAACCAGAACACAGCCATGATGGTCTGTGAAAAGCCCAAATCTCGTTAGAAAGTAACTTTCATTATTTAGAAGGTCCTTGTGACCTTAAAAGATTGAGAGAAGGTGATCAAAACTCTTCACCAGATACCAGTAGCCCTCTGTTCTTAGCTCATGTTTTGCATAATTATCCTCATAAAAGTGTATGTTTCTTGTTAAAGGCAAGCACGTGCCCTCTCTTAAGGCAACAAAGCTCTCCCTTGAGTGTGCCCATTTATTTGTAATCAGTGCTTCCTTAAGCTATACTTTGTATTCTTTCTAAAATTATTTTCTGTGATGAAGTCAAAGAACCCATGGGGCAACACACCACATACCCCACCTGGCGTCAATAAGGGACACTATAAAAAGGTGGCATCCATATTACTGGAAATCTTGTCAGTTATGGTACAGATGGGGCTGAATTGAAAGAAAGATTGATATGAATCAAAACCCTCCACTTGAAGACTAGGATGTCAAGGAGCTTTGTTCTTGGTAGAACCTCCTCCCCATCCCCTATTGAGGGTAATTAGTGGTGTGATGCCCTGACAGGGGGTGACAAGGTGAGGAAAGGTGCCCCTGTGACTTGCCACACTTAATGGGGCAAAGGATGATTTGATTCACGACTCACACTAAACTCCGACATCTGTTGAGACGAGGAACCTCACTTAACTTCTCATGATAGTGAACAGGCCAAAAAAGTACTTGGATTGTTGCAGCAATTAATTCCTTGGCTACTCAAATAACACAGGAACTCTGCTCCAACCTGATAACCATTCCTTCTGAAGGTACCACCTCTGGCTTTAGTAACCAAGACTATTAAGTATTTATACAGCCATCCCTTGGTATCCATGGGGAATTGGTTCCAGGTCTCCCACGGATAACAAAATCCACAAATGTTCAAATCCCATATATAAAGTGGTGAAGTATTTGCATATAACCTACATACATCTTCCTGTATACTTTTCATCTAGATTATTTATAATACCTAATACAATGCAAATGCCTACAAATAGTTATACTGTATCATTTTTAAATTTACATTGTTTTTACTGTTGTGTTGTTATTTTTAATTTTTCCTCAAATATTTTTGATCCACTTTTGGTTGAATCTGTAGATGTGGGAGGCATAATTATGGAGGACCGACTGTACTCTGAATTGAAAATTACATTAAATCTAAATCTTTCACTTCACTTTTTAGCTTGGTTTAAAATATTTGGTCAAAGATCCACATAATCTTAAAGATTCTATTTCAGTTCCCAGAACTAAACAAGTATTGATAACTCTTTAAGTATGAGCAAAAAAAAAATCCATCAGACATAGGACAAGATATTGCTATTTAAAAAGAAGCCCATGATGAAAAATTAGAGCAAATGTTTTCTTATGAACTATAACTACTGTCAATAAAAGAGGAAAGAATTTGTTTTTAATTTGTGATCTAAACAAGACAGAAAAGCAGTTATCAGGTTTACAGATAAACAAGGTAGTCATGAAGGACAATCTTATGTCAGGAAATAAAGCATAGAGGAAAAACAATTGTCATTTAAGACCTAAATGAAGATCAGGTTTTCTGTGGCAGAAAATTGGATCAATGAAATAAATGATAACACTGAACACTCATCCAGAGTTGAGAGGCAATGGATAAAGGGATGAAAACAATGTAAAAAAAATTTTTAAAGAAAAGTAATGAAGGCCTGAGCTAAAAAATCTGAAATATGTACATGCAATATAAATTCCAGAAAAAAGACAACAGAAACAATACAGGAAATAAAGAGGTTAGTAAGCTTTCTGGAGCTGAACAAATATTTAAGTCTTTGTATTAAAAGGGATCAACAAGTTGCAATAAATCACTTAAATAAGATCTTGGCAAATATTTTTGACTTTCAAAGGTTTTAAAAAACCCTGATGTATTCAGGTATCAAAAATTTATTAACACAGGGGGGAAAAGCACAAGAGTTTCTCTAATACTAGACTTCTGAAGATAAAGGAGTACCCCTTATAGACACATGAGGAAGTATCAGATTGTGGCACCAAAATTTTACTATATAGGCATCAGGAATAATTTAAAAATAAAGTGTTACTTATTTAAAAGATGGGAAGATTAAATGTCCAGAAGTGGAGCTAGCATGTTCTAGTAAGCATTTTGATAACAGATAATTTTTAAAAATTCATCCTGTGATTGACCACAGAAAATATGAAAAAATTTTTTGTTTATTTCAGCAAGGTTGGTGTAAGCCTAGTGCCAAAATCTGAATAACAAAAGAAGTGACAGAATAACTTCACATACAACAGATGAAAAAAATCTGTGTAAAATATTAAGTAAATTAATTCAGTAGCTTAATATGAGAATAATATGTCAAGACTAGATGGGATTTATTTCAGAATTGGAAGAGTGATTTAATGTTGGGAAATCTATTCATACTATATACCAATAGAGACCAAAGGGTAGAAAGGTATATGATTATCTAGATAGGTGCAAAAAAGCCATTTCATATAATTTAATGCTTATTTCTGGTTTTAAAATATTTTTAATGAAAGTAGAAAGGAAGTAAGCTTTTTAAAAAAGCAAAACTTTCCAAGTTAACATCATGCTCAACATGGAAGTAATTAAAGAATTGCATTCAATAAGAAGAATAAGACATATAACTACTTTTGGTTTGGGAAAGTATTTCTTGCTGTAACTTGATGAGAAAAATAACTGAGAAGTATAAATATTAGAAAAGAATAGTAAAAAAAATTTATATGCACATAAGACTTTACCTAGAAAAAACACCAAAATATAAGGAAGTAGCTATTAAATTTGCCAGTTAAGAAATAAACATAAGATAACTGTGTTATATATTGACAGTAAGCAATCAGAAATTGCAATGGAAAATCTCATCAATGAGAAAACAAACACTATACAACTTGGAAAAATCATAACAAGAAATGTGTAGAACCAAATATGAGAAAGTTTACTAAATTTATTAGATAATATGAAAAAAGCCCTGAATAAATAAGGAAACTTGCCATGTTTAGTACTGGAAAAAATACACATTGTAGAATACACATTCTTCTTGAATTAATTTACTTAATGTAACATACTTTCTTGAAAATAATTGCAATTAAAACTCCAGTTTGGTTTTTCATACACCAAACAACAATGATTCTAAAGTTTCCTGGAAGGATATTTTGGAGGAAAAAAAAGTAGAAACAATATAATGGTGAAAAAACCATATATTAAAATACAATTTTTATTTTTAAAATATAATTTTAAAATAAAATAATTAAAACATGAAGACACTGGTACAAGAAGGCATAGAGAGATTAATAGAGGAGAATTGGCAAACTAGAAAAAGATCCTAGTGAATATAAAATATATTTCATAAGCAAAAAATCAAGCTCCTTAGAGGAAATGTACTAAATAATTGGCTGTTTAGAAACAAAAGCGATCATATTATATTTCTACTTAATAACTTACCATTAAATAAATTCCAGATAGGCTAAATATTTAAATAAAAAAGTAGAAAAAGTCAAATATGTAGAAGTATATATTTATACATAGCTCTAGGTCATGGCTTTTAAAGCCTCATAACCAAGGAGGGCACCAAGATTTATCTACATAAAAAATTTAAATATCTGTATATCAATATCATTATGTACAAAATATGAAAGCAAATGAAAATGAGATATGTTTGTACTCTGTGTGACAAAAGTTGTAAAATTGGCCTAAAGTATGTGCTAATAATAAATATTTGTTGAATACAATAAATTCATGGATACATGAATCAATAAGTGAAAATTTAAAACATTCTTATTAAACAGAGAGAAAGGCACTAAAATCCCAGTGGAAACTTAAACAGAGGACATAAATAGAAAATTCACAAAAGAGATACAATTGTTCAACAAATGTATAAAGAATTCAATATTATTAGTATAAAACGCATCTAGTAAAAATGTGTCACCATTTTTTACTTATTAAACTGGAAAAATTTTAACACTAAGTGTGATAATTTGCTTTGCATGTTCTTATACTCCAAATAATAAAGTAAGTGGCACACTCTTTCTGGACATCAATTTGGAAATTTGCATTGCAAGCCTCAAAATATTCACATTCTTTGAACAAGGTATTTTGATTTTGGAATTTTTATTTCTAAGGAAAAACCCTAGAAGAACACAACATGATTTATATATGAAGACATTCAATGTTGCATTTTTTAATGGAAAAAATTAAAGAAAACATTAAATCTCTAACGTCTTTAAAATTGTTTTTGAAGAATGGCTAATAAAGTGAGAAAATGCTCATGATCTAGAGTTAACTAGGCAAGGAAGTAGGAAATCCTATGCATAGTTGATAGTAATAGCATTATCTTTTGTGAGTTGCTTACTATATGCCAAACATTGTACTAAAGTATTTTATATGGAATATCTCCCTATGGGATTGGGATTAAGATGACTGATGAGAGGCAGCTAAAGTGTGTTTCTCCTGCAGAATAGATCAAGGTAGAGAGAGTTTCCTTGGCACCCAGAGAGGAATAGGACTAGCAGCATGCTCCACAGCTCATCAAAGAAGTGATAATAACCACAAAGAGCAAGAAGAGAAAAACCAATAAACCTAGCCAGGAAATACTCAGATTCTTTCCTGGGTCACCAGAGACCATGGCAGCCTCCAGACAGAGTAAAGAGGGTGAGAAGAATGCAGGAATTCTGTGTTCCTGCCATGAACTTGGAGGGTCTTCTGAGCCTTGCAGGACTCTAGTCCCTCATGGGAAACTGCCCTACCCACAACCATGCTCTGCTGAAACCCGTGTAGAGTGAGTGGTACAGAGAAAAGGAGCCCTGAGCAACTCCAGTCACCATATCCAAAGAACTCAACCCTTACTGGTAGCTGCTTCCTAGCTGGCTTGGGAGAGGGTGGATACCAAGGGCAAACTCTTCAGAGGCAGACAGTTCCTGGTTGGTGCAGGTTACTGTGAGAAGACCTGAGGTCCTGAGGCCAGTTGCACTTTGGCATTCAGCTTGCAGACTGACTGAGGCGAAAGAAGTGGGGGCCGAGTGGGACTCATTGCCATAGCAGCCTCTTACACCTGATATAAATCCTTCTGTGCACTCCCCTGCATAACAGCATTACTCCAGTAACTGAAGACTCCCTCCCAGTTCCCACTGAGATAGCTAAGAGTGCACACAGGTGGAGTGCTTCAGCTCTCTCCCACCATACTCCCATTGAAGTCTCAAGACAAACAGAGAATGTGGGTAATCCCTAGAGCCCTGTTCTCTGCCTAAGTTGGCAAGGCACTTCCTTGGAGCAACACAGGCCAGGGAGAAAGTTTATAGCCTCCATCACAGCTGCCTCTCTCCTACAAGTGCCATTTCCTGAGGTCAATACCACAGCCCATCTCATATCATATAATATCTCAGCTTTGGGGAAGGTCTGATCCCAGATGTCAACTAACATCACTATTCAAGCCACTCAGGACACTGTGAGCCTGTGCATGTACCCAGCACAGTACTGTCACAGATGGCAGTTGAGCAACTTATCACACCAAAAATATATATAGCCCAGGGAATCCTTCAGTAACTCAGTCAGTCCCCTGCCAACCTCAAATAAAAAGAATCTACGTAAATTAGAAGGAACTAGAAACTAATTCTGGTAATATGAAAAAAACAGAGTTCTCCAGAACCCCCAAAGGCCACATTAACTCTTTAGCAATGTACCCCCCCAAAGTGAAATATTTGAAATTCCAGAGATAAAATTCAAAATGTTGATTATAAAATTGCTCAACGAAATTCAGGAGAAAGTTGAAAACCAACATAAAGAAAATTTTAAAAAAGAAACTATTCAGGATATAATGAAAAAATATCCAAACAGATAGGTACTTAAAACAAACAAACAAAAAACTGAAATTCTGGAAATGAATTATTTAGGGAAGTACAAAATGCACCAGAAAGTTTTAACAGTAAACTAGAATAAGTAGAAGAAAGAATCTCAGAACTTGAAGGCAAGGCTTTTGAATTAATCCAATCAGACAACAATAAAGAAAATGCTGTCAAGAAAACAAAGTCTCCTAGAAATGGGGGCTTATATAAAAAAGTCTCCAAGAAACGTGGGATTATGTAAAACATTCAATCCTAAGAATCATAGGTTTTCCTGAGGAAAAAATAGAAAAGAACAGATTTGGAAAACCTATTTGAGAGAATTTCTGGCCTTGCCAGAAATTTAAATATCCAGATACAAGAAGACCAAAGAACCTTCAGAAAACTCATTGTAAGAGATTATCACCAAGTCATGCAAACATCCAGTTAGGCAAAGTTAATGTGAAGGAAATAATTTTAAGAGCAGTGAGACAAAAGCAGAAAATAACTTACAAAGGTAACAATATCAGACTAAAGGTAGACTTCTCAGAAGAAACCCTACAAACCAGAAGGGACTGGAACCCAATCTTCAATGTCTTCAAACAAAATAATGATCAGAAAAGGATTTTGTATCCCACAAAACTAAGTTTCATAAATGAAGAAGAAACAAAATCTTTTCTAGACAAGCAAATGCTGAGGGAATCTGTCACCACTAGACCAGATTTATAGGAATTATTACTCAAAAGAGTTCTAAATACTGAAATAAAAGATTGAAATACACCAGCAGAAAAGCATTGGAAATCATAAAACCCACAGGGCTTACAGGACACCAACACAATAGAGAAAATAAATAAATAAAGCAACCAGATAAGCAGCATGATAAATGGACTAGAAACTTGCATATCATTATTAACTGTGAATGCAAATGGTATTAATGTTCCACTGAAAAAGATATAGACTGGCAGAATTGATTTAAAAAACTAAACATTTGCTGCCTTCAAGAGACCCACTTAACACAAAAAAGACTTGTTCAGACTCAAGGTAAAAGGGTGAGGATATGGAAATGAAAACCAAAATGTGCAGGAGGCTGAACTAGCCTGCACTCTCTCCAACAGTGTAATAGCTTTCCCTTTTCTCTGCACCCTCGCCAGCATCTATTGTTTTTTGATTTATTGATGAGAGTCATTCTTTTTGGAGTTAGGTGGCATCTCATTGTGGTTTTGATTTGTATGTCTCTGATGATTAGTGAGGCTAAGCATTTTTTCCAGTATCTATTGGCTGCTTGTATATCTTCTTTTGAGAAATACTCATGTTCTTTGCCCACTTTTTGATATTAATAGAATTGTTTTTTTACTTCTAACTCATTTGAGTCTCTTGTAGATCCTAGATGTTAGGCCTTTGTCAGATACACAATTTGCAAATATTTTTTCCCATTCTGTGGGCTGTCTCCCCACTGTCTTGATAGTTTATTTTGCTGTGCAAAAACTCTTCTATTTGATGAGGTCTCACTTGTCTGTTTTATCTTTTATGGCATTTGCTTTGCAGATTTGATCAAGAATTGGTTGCATACTCCAATGTATGTAAGAGTGTTTCCTACATTTTCTTCTAGGAGTCTTATAGCTTAAGGTTTTATATTTAGATCTTTGATCTATTTACAGTTGATTTCTGTATATGGTGGCAAGTAAGGGTCCTATTTCATTCTAATGCATGTGGTCAGCCAGTTTTTCCAGCACCTTTTGTTAAATATGGTCTCCTTTAGAAATAAAAATTGACCTTCTATACAATCCAGCAATACCTCTCCTGGTATACTCAGAGAAATATAAGTCATTCTGCAGAAAAGACACCTGCACACACATATTTATAACTGCATTATTCACAATAGCAAAAACATGAAAACAACCCAACTGCCCAGCAAAAGTGAACTGGATAAAGAAAATGTGTTACATACACTTTATGGAGAATACTTTATTCTATGCAGCCATAAAAACAAAATCATGGAATTTGCAAGCCAATTCGATGAAGTTGGAGTCTATCATACATAGTAATCTATCACGGAAACAAAAAACTGAATACCGAGTGCTGTTACTCTTAAGTAGGACCTGATCATTAATCATAATAGCATAAGGGAGGGATGAGCAGTTGATGGATACTGTCAGGGGATGCCAGGAGGGAGGGACCACATAGCATCACAAAGTGTACCTGGTCCTAAACTAGAGGAAGTGAGAGCCAGGTGGAGGCACAAACCACCTGCAGAAAGCCTGCTTGTGTAACTAATCCTGACTTGTACTTCAAATATCTACAATAAAAAACAAACAAACAGAAAATGAGCAAGAGTGGTCATTCTCATATCAGATAAAACAAACTTTAAATTAACAACAGTTAAAAAAAGGCAAAACTCGTTATTATATAATGTTAAAGGGATCAATCCAACAAGAAGACTTAACAATTTTAAATATATACGCACCTAACACCAGAGTCCCCAGCTTTACAAAGCAAATTTTACTAGACCTAAATAAATAGACAACAATGCAATAATAGTGGGAGACTTCAATGCTCCACTGACAGCAATAGACAGATGATCAACATAGAAAGTCAACAAAGAAGCGTTGAAGTTAAATGGAACCCTAGAGCAAATGGACCTAACAGACATCTACAGAACATTCCAGCCCAGAACTACAGAGTATACATTATTCTCATCCACACATGGAACATTCTTCAAGACATGATAGGCCACAAATCAAGTCTCAATACATTTTAAAAAATAGAATTGTATCAAACACCCTTTCAGATCACAGTGGAATGAAACTAGAAATTAGCTACAAGAACTTGAAAAACCAAACAAAAACACAGAAATTAAACAATCTGCTCCTGAATTATCTTCAGGTCAGCAATGAAATCAATATGGAAATTTAAAATTCCTTGAAAAGAATGACGAAACTGAAACAAGTTATTAAAACATCTGAAAAGCAGTCAAAGCTGTGCTCAGAGGAAATTTTACAGCCAAAATTAATAAGACTAAAAGTCTGCAGATAGACATCCTAACATCACATCTCAAGGAACTAGAAAAATGTGAACAAACCAAACCAAAAGCTAGCAGAAGTAAAGAAATAATGAAAATCAGAACAGAACTAAATGAATTTGATATTAAAAAAATATAAAGCATCAATGGATCAAAAAGTTGGTTCTTTGAAAAGATAAACAAAATTGATAGACTACTAGCTAGATTAATTAAGAAATGATGAGAGAAGATGCAAATTAGCTCAGTCAGAAATGAAAATGGAGACATCACAACTGAAACAACAGAAATTCAAAAGAACATTCAATACAACTATGCAACTTCTATGCAAACAAACCAGAACATCTAGAGGAAATGGATAATTTCTTGGAAACATGCAAGCACCCAACCTTGAATCAGCAAGAAATAGAAATTCTGAACAGACCAATAATTACTAGTGAGATTGAAAGAGTAGTTAAAAGTCTTCCAATGAAAAAAGTCCAAAATTTGATGGACTCAGTCAAATTCCACCAGACTTTCCAAGAACTGTTACCAATTTTACTGAAGGTAATCCATAAAATCAAAGAGGGGAAATTCTCCCTAACTCAATCTATGAAGCCAATATCACCCAGATACCAAAATCAGGAAAGGATACAACAACAACAAAAAGGAAACTACAGACCATATCCTTTATGAACATAGATGTGAAAATCCTCAACAAAATAGTAAATAATTAAGGAACTATTGCAAATGAACATAAACCCCACTCTGGCCATACCACACATCACTGTGGTTACATGAGTGGAACCAGAGTGTTAGATTTCAATCTTCACTTAAATCTACTGTTCATTTCACTTTGTGTAAGTCATTTACTTTCTGAGGACATTAATGATTTTCTCGATAAAATAAAGAAACAAATAGTAGTTACCTCTTTGGTTTGCTGTGTAGATTAGTGAATTAACATATACAAAGACAGTGACTGGCCCATGATAAGTACTATGTAGGTAAGTGTTCTATGAACCCATTGGCATCAGTGTATCCAGCTAGCATTGTTGTAAGTCTGCATTTGGCTTCACTGAGTTTTTGTTTGTTTGTTTGTTTGGAGATTGTTTCACCGTGTTTTCTATTTCATGATGGGTGTTTCATGAGAGCACA